>JAPYZL010054480.1:0-15604 GCA_030522825.1 Platygaster orseoliae | reverse complement strand
TAAATATCTATTATATTTAATTAAAATTACTAACGAAATTGAAAACAAAGTTATTATACTTCTGAAGAGATGGGACAATTTGTTTTCAATATTATTCCATACTATTACCAAAAATTCAAAAATTGATAATGGATAGTTGATATTTAAACGTTTCTGCTGATAATTAAAAATTAGCAAATGATTTTTCAGTTGCAATTGTTTAACTTTTTTGAAGTACATATAAATGAGTCTGATTATGTGATACATGTAATTGTTATATGCGTGTTAATATAAGGAGTTCCATCGATCATTTTTCTACGTAAAAGTCGTATTTTATACATTCAGAAATCTTATAACTTTAATTCGACTTTTTGAAAAAATTGAATGTTGCCTATGTGATCTTGGAATCAATATTTTTATTTCTGACACTAAAATCGTAAAATTTTCGATTTTATCAAACTGGTGATCAGAAGTGTGATTTTTCATGAGCCTCAAATTTCTACGATTCGTATCTGCCAATTAGAATAATTTTCGCAATTCTCTGTATAGTTTTGAATAATCATTTCATATGTATGAAACACAATTTTGTTGATTTTCACTAACAGAATAATTTTTATGCAATTCTAACCTCAAAGTTTTACATTTGGACGGGCTTTGAGACTAGAATTGCATAAAATACTGTATGTAACTTAGTGCAAGTGTCGAATTTGGCGAACACGAGGGTTTGAATCGTCTTCGCAAAATTCGACACTTGCACTACGTTACATATGTACTATTCTAATGGTTTATCCAAAACTATAATGTGTTTAAAAATTATAAAATATTTCTGGCCGGTATTCATGACTGAACATATGAAATGAAGGATTGCTAAAATAAACACGACAATATTTAATGGTTTTCTTTTATCACGAATCGGAACTTTGCATTTTTTATAAAACTATCATTTTTACATATTGTTTGACTTGATCTTTTAAACATGTGTATACTTTTAGAGAAATATGAACAAAAAAATCAACTGGTTTAATATTATTTTCATGAATCTATTTTCAAAATATAATGAAATCAAAACAATTGGAAAAAATCAAATACCAAAAAATTTCCTGATCAAAAAAATCAAACATACAAATATTGAAGAGTAAAACAAAATTTTTTTTCTGCATGTAAATATCATAATTAACGGTATCAATTAACATCAACTGTAAAATTTTTCAATTGTAAAAAATTTTTAATCTTAAAGTGTTCAACTTTTTTATATCTCAAAAATCTCGTTGCATGTTATATAAAATAGTATAAAAGTTTAAGGAAATTATTATGTTTTTAAAATTTTATGAAAGAAACATTCATGTACAGGGAGGTTCGGATAAACGAATTGGCTTGAAAGAGGGATATCAAGTTTATTTTGGACGATTTTATGAGGCACAATGTAAATACGTACAAGGAATAGTAACGTTAATTACTTTTTCGCAAGCGTTCTCTAATGTTTGAAATCATCTTCGTTCTGCGAGACTCTTGTTCGCAGGAGGATGATAAGGTTAAAACAAAAACAGCGCGGTACTAATTTGTAATGGAAAAGATAAGATGAACCATTTTTTAAATCAACCTTTTCAAACTATGAAAAATAAAACTGAATTAAAAAATGTTTCACAACTTAAATAAATATCTTTTATTTAATTCGTATCACAGTCAGTTTTTTTGAAAAAATTATTTTAGACTTGTACTATAAATATGCTATTTTACGTATTTATTTCCATTTTGTTGATATTCTAATTTACATCATTTGATTTTTCAAAGTTTGCCGATATTAGGAAATGAACATCATCAAAATAATAAAAAGTTTTTCTATATAAAAAAAATTTTACGCGAGAATCGACTTCCATCAGAAACCGTAGATCAAACTACGAACAGAATCAAAAGTTCCGCCCCCAAAAAACGGTATACCAGTCAAGAAAGAAACTTCCTCCAGGAAATCCGACAACACGCGACCGGGCATGGACGATTATCCGTCCAAGACCCGTGGCCCAATCCTTTTTCGAGGAACCCACGGACCATGGTCAAAAAAGTGCTAGGGTATCGAGGTGTGCGAGGAAAGTGACAAAAAGAATGCAGGAACTCGAAAAGTATCCTTTAAGTGCGCTTTCGAGAAACCGGAAGCTCGCAATTGTCAGGCGTCATGGCTCAAAGGGGACACTCCTTCAATGTCAGCGCATTGTGTCCACTCGAAAAATATTTAAGACGCCACCTTGCAGAGAAAGCCACTTCCGTCATATTTATTTTCTCAGAATATCACACCTACCAATGATATACCGTGCATGAGAAATATTAGTTTCAGTTCAGAAATTTTCGCGAAGTAAAAACAGATTAAAAGTAGCTTTTCCTGCGTGTCTTTGAAAAGAAGAACAAAAACCAGAATTTTTGAAAAATGTACTTGTAGTTTCAAATTATATTTAATGCATACTGAAAATTTACTCAATTTTTTCTTAAAAATCCAAGACCACCTCCTCACCCGATGATGAATTCACCCGAGCATAAAAAACCTAAATAAGGCACCTCTCGGCGATCAAGCTATAAAAATTACATTTTATCGTCAATCTCAAAATCCGTAATTGTTTCTCATAAAAAGCTTAAACGCGAGTAATGAAAGCGTGTCCCATTGCTCGCTCTTGGTTTTACACGAGCGCGCTCTGTCATTAACTCTCCACTGATAATTCCATAAAACTAAATAACCTCGATACGAAAATTTATGATAAAACAATCTCATTCACCGAGACCCGTGTAATGCCCCCCCCCCCTAATTTGCGCTGTTTAACGTCTGGCTCGTCATGAAATACGAGACCCTTGGAATAATTATAAAATTTCATCCACGGCCAAAGCGTGAATCAAAATCTCGTGCTCGGGCATATTTAATTATCGAGCACTTGCAATTTACGTAATGAGCATCGTACAGGGAATCGGGACAAAAAGCGCGAACGAGCTGAAAGCTGAAATTGTCGCAGGGAAGCGTGGTTTATCAGTGTCGTTATTGAGATCCGAGATTCGAGATACGCCTCGCGCTTTGTGAGCCGGAATCGCGATTATGGCACTTCCCGTCATTGGCATTTTTACAAGGCCGTTAATAATGCCTCGCGCGCGGTATCCGATAACTGATTGGTATCAAACTCGACCATCCAAGTATGAGAAAATTTCACGACTTGCCATCAAGGGGCTTCCTGCTGCGATCGCCGAGATCCTTTGGCAATAACCGACTTGGAAAAAATCGATTGCGCCGTGGAGCTTTTTATTTCGACGAAACCTTTCACGTTGGACCTCGAAAAATATGAGGTACCGATCGTGAGGAATTGACGCGAGAGTGATGGGAGTGAAGATAAGTAAGAAGTGGAAATATCATCGAATTTAGGGAATTATTTGCATTTTTTGTTCAGTAGATACTTTTTTCCATTTTGATAATTAAAAATCTTTCATAGAAGCGCACCTACTCGGTGATGCAAAAAGTGCATTCGTCAACCGGCACGTCTATCAGCACCCTCAAGCAACTTTCCTTTTTTGCTTCCTAGCATAGGACCTTCCTCATTTATCCACTTTTTTCTAACGTCCGATGTGACGCAGAACGCTCTCACGTCCTAGCAATAGACACCCACGTGAGACCACACGCGTCGGTTTTGTCATTTGTCCGACACGTTGTTTTGCATGGGCGCTTTGCCTCACGAAACATAGTGTAAGCACGGCGTACGGCGATTTAATAGCTATCACAGGGATACCGATGATTCATTCCGAGGCTATGGGTTGGAATAACGCGGGTTGCGGGATATATTGAGCTTCATTTAGCTGACCAAAATATTGTTTCATATCTCAGCAGTATTTTTTTATTACAGAATATTTTTTATGATTGAAGGAAATGGAAGTGACACTATTTTTTAGCTTATGATAAAAATATATGAAGTTTAATGAAAAGTGTCTATCTCATACTTGTCATTTAAAATTGATAATTATGGATAAAATTTATACCAAAAATTTACCATCAACCTGAGATATTTTCTCCTTGATCATCTCTTCTCCAAAACCTATTACCGATAACCACCCGCAACAGCCATGAAACTCTCTTCAAAATTTACAACACTATCCTCTGACCTCTCGACCCAGCCCTCCCCTCCACCCTTCCCCTCCATCAACCTAAAACTTGCAATGGTACTCGAATAATTCCTCAACCCCGAATCGCCATAAAATGCACTCGCGACGCCCTCGACCTCTGTCAAAGTCAGAAGCGATTCTTCAACGAGAGCACATCGAAGAGATAGCCATCTACAATGATGTTTAAGGGCCATTGTAATCCCGGTGAAAGCTGGTAAGCACCGAACAGCCCAATTTATACCGCGTCTTCGGGACGCTCGCGATTAATCCTGCGAAACCTGCAGGCCACCCAAGTGTAACCAACACCCTTTCGCCCCTACGACACTGATCACGCGTCGTAAACGTCGCCTTACCAGAAAAGAAAGTTGCAGGTCTGAACGAATAATAGGGTT
Organism: Platygaster orseoliae; assembly: GCA_030522825.1. Lineage (NCBI taxonomy): Eukaryota > Metazoa > Arthropoda > Insecta > Hymenoptera > Platygastridae > Platygaster > Platygaster orseoliae. The sequence goes on along the minus strand of JAPYZL010054480.1, from coordinate 11,108 downwards.
TTTCACAGAAAATTCAAGAAAATGACTTTGATTAACTTGACTTGTAAAGTCACAGTTATCTTCATGAATTAAAGTTTTCTCGAATTGCTAAGCAAATGAAGGAATATATTATTTTAATGTTATACACTCTGAGTTTCTTGCGCTAAGCTTCTTTTGAAGCGGGATACTTTGTTGGAAAAAATTGGTGGATTCTCCCCTTACTATTTTCGAGTGGGATCATAGAATAGAGTGAAATGTTTAACGAATAATTTGATTCGCAGAATTCTCACTTGCAGAATTGTCGAAAATAAAGAATCGTGCATTTTTTTAGATAATATAAATAAATATAAAAAATATGAAAATATAATATAAATTGGCCATTGAGTATCTGAAAAAAAAATTACTATTTCTACATCAATTTGTTTAATGTAGTTTCTTTTTGGAAGTACTTTCAAAAACTGTGATAATAAACTCTAAATCGTGTTTAGAAAAAAATTTTTCCACCGTAGTTTTTAAATTATATTTCTAAACAGAACTGCTTATTGCAATTTCAAAATAAAAACTTCATTTTAAAACTCCTATTCAAAGATTTAGCTTATAAACTTTAATTTTTTTTTCATTAGTAGCCCTGAGCAATTGAGAAAACTATAACTTCATTCGTAAACTGCGGTAAAGAATTCAAATTTAAATTAACTATAGATTTTAAAACGAAATTTTACTTTTTTTTGCAGTTTTACGAGAAAATTAAAAGATCCTTGTCAATAAGAGTTCCAATGGGAAAACTAATTTTTTAACTAGACTAGTGCAGCTGGGTATAATAACACTACATAAAATTTCACAAATAATGGTAATTATTTTGATAAATATAGTGTTAATTGTGAAAAAAACGTTGTTGTATTCTCAAGCAAAAATCAACGAAATAAGAATGACTTTTATTACGAAAGCAAAACAAAAAAACAAGTTTTGAAAATGATTACTTTTAGCCAATTGAGTGTTACGTTCTGTTTATCAATCTGTTAAATATAAATATATGTATTGACAGTAAAACAAACATGTTAAAAAAAAAAGAAACAAGTGGCGCACCGACTAGTAAAGTATAATGAAAATATCATCAAGCTCAATTTTTTTTTAATCATGAGATCTCAATATTTTTAACCTAAAAAATTTTGAATTTCCCATCGAGAAAATCCTCAAACCACCCAACCACTTCAATTCGCAAGCTTTCAAAACGGGTTTATTATTTTTTCCGACAATGCCATTAAACTTTTCCACATGTTTGAACTAACTTTCCCCATTTGGTAAGATCCACGGACGCCGAGCCGTGTATGGTACACGTATTCATCTCCTCATTAATCAAGATTCTAAATTCACCTGAGACAATGGTCATTAAGACGACGCGCATCGTGAATAGATGATAATCACGTCTTCAGCGACGCGTCATCCGGACTTATCTGCCTCGACCACCTCGGCGAGCATTGTTCGAGTGGGTCTAAATGGACGGGACCCCAGAACCTACCCCTCTACTCCTTTCGTAATAAGATACTCGCCATCTTCGTATGTAAATTCATTACGGCCATTCATTACGCTCCCTGAGTTTGAATGATTGGCCAGCAGAAACCTTTTCACGAGCAGTGCACGTTCCAGATCTCGATATGTGCACCGAGTTACGGAGAAGAGGCCAAATGAAATTCGTCATTTTTCATCATTAAATCGCGCTTTTTTTAAAAGTAGGGTTTCATGCAGCTCTTGCCCCAGATGAAATATTTCTCCTCGTAACTATTTCAATTAGGACGATTATAAAGTTTTTCATTCGGCGATAGGATTGTTTATTATGCACTCCCACGTGCACAAATAGCGAATACGTTGTCTTTTGAAACGAGAGCATTTCCTTGTTACGCCTACGATCGACGCCGGGGCGATATATATGTGCATCCATATGCGGGGGGCGCTTTTTTTCGATATAAAAAAAAGGTCCTGGATGGAGAGAGAGTAACATGTCAGCTAATTTGAATATTTGGTGCGGGGGTGGCGGTAATGGACAGCCACAGGACTCGCGTGAACCATAAAACGTCACTGGACCATTTCCTCGAGGGACCTTCGGGGACGTAGGTGTGGAGGATGGTTTTTCAATCGCGAAGGGTAATTGCGTCGATGTTCGGATGCAGGGATATTCGCATACATATCGATCGTTCCATTTATCTGAGGCAGGGATAGACAGTGTCGTTTTTTGACGTATACTAGACTTTTAATATAATAAAATACAATAAACTCACTGGTATACTCAATTGAACAGATTTCCAATTTCTTGTGAATTCTATTTTGGTAAGAAAACACATTTTTTACTACTCTTTGACTTCTGGATTCTCTCTGAAACCAGAGCCCTCACAAACACCACGCGTACCGTCATAAATTACGCCATTAATGTTTTCAAATCACCAACTGGTCCCCATAACGACGAGATAAGGAACTGCGTAAACGCGCCGCGCGTTTTCCATCCCCCCAGGAAGCATTACGAATAATTAGCCAGAGGGAAAAATCACGAAGCGCCATATGCCGCGCACCGAGAGATGTAAAACGCGAGTCGTGCTCACGGGAGATTGCGAGTGCTTCTTCGTCATTCTTGCTATCACAGCAACAGCTGCTACGCGAGCTATCGTCAAATCTCGCGAAACGACCTCTTTTACTCGTCGATATTTTTCGCGAAAAAAATCAAACTTGGAGAAATTCTCATCAACTGAAGAGGAAAATGTGAAATTGAGGTTAGGTTTTCATAGTTTTCACATACATACAGGAAAATGAACATCGATATCCAGAAATCCCACGTTTTTCGAGTTCTAAATGCTAAGTTCCTAGAAGCCAAAGAGGAACTACAGCATCCAATCTCGTATTTTTTTCCATTTGTAGTAAAACCTAAATCAAAATTACCCACGATGTTTTTTTCGTAACCACCGGAACGGAACCATTATGGCCATCCCCGATTCAATCTCTGGAAAGTAACATCCCCGATTGTGGTAACGAACAATGGCACACGTAATTTTGAATTGTACGCTCTCTCTCCCTGCGGGGAATAACCAGGAAAATAATGAAAAAAATAAAACTCTACCGGGTAGGTCGTGAATAATTTATTCGTGTGGTGAGCTTTTCCATCTCGGAGTGTTGCCAGATCGTACAAGAGATTTCTCACTCAATACGAAAGTGTTACAAACATTCAAAGTCGTGTAAAATTTTACATACATTTATTCATTCTAATAATGATTGTTCAAAGTCATGAAGAGAACAAGTAATAATGTCGAAAACAAGTAATAATGTCGAAAACAAGTAATAATGTCGTATGATTCTATCTTTTATAAAAAGTATTCGTAAAAATCAAGATTTGTCATTCAATAATGTATATGAAACTAAGATGCACATAAGTTTCATAATGAATATATATTGCAATGCAAAAGACTTCAGACATCAACGTGTATTAGGGCAAATTCTGCTGCGAAAATTCAATTTTGGGAGTATTTTTGAAGAAGAGAAAATGGGGAGGGTGGAGAAAAAATACTTGAGACTACTTTTATCATCCACAAATCATCATTTGAACCTGTAAAACAATTGAAAATAATCTTTTTATTATCCTAACCTCAAAACTGACATTTTAACGTGACTTTGAGGCTATCATGATGAAAAATATTGATCGCACTCGTGAGCTATCACCAATTTTGGCTCAGCCGATTTCAACCCTCGCCTTCGGCTCGGGCAAAAACCTTTGGCCTCACCGAAATTGGCTCTAGCTCCCGAGTACGAAAATAACTATTTTGAAAGATCTCTTGTGATGTAATTAAAAAATTTAATTGACGAACATAGCTTGACAATAATTACATTTAATTCACAGATATTTAACACCGGAAATAGTTGGGGAGACTAGAGCAAAATGCGCAGTTTTTGATAATATTAAATTTTTGAGGCAGCATAAGGGCTGAGAGGATCTGCAAACGCCACTATATTGTAGCCCACACATGTAGCTACAATTTAGCCTCAGGCAATTATAGTGCCTCATATATTAATTTGAAAAAAAAAAACAATTTTCTGCGCATTTTGCCCCACGCTGGGATAAAATGCGCAACCTGTGGGGCAAAATGCACAATTCCGGAAATCGCGATTTCCACAAGGTTGATTGCTGAAAAATTGTAAGAAACACAAAATAAATGTTTTCATAAACAATTTCAATGAAAATTTTTTTGTTAAGAACAAAATTTTTGTAAGTAGCGATCGAGTGTCCGTCGAGCAACAAAAAAGCGTTTCGACGCGCAATTCACAGATATTCTCTCGCGGACAGCCTTGCACGCTTCGAATAATTTTTCACCATCAATACGCTCTGTTTTGCGAACGTAAACGCGAACCATGATGAAAAAAATGCTAAATAAAAAACAAACAAGTTTAGAAAAAGTTTTTTGTTCCACAAAAACTAAAAAAAAGATCGTCATACTTTAAATTTTGATTTAAAAAAGAAAGGTGTTAAAAAAAGGGAGGCTTTTTACAAGTTGGAAAACTTAAACTCTACCTACATCATATTAAAGTTTTGCCGTTCAAAAGTGACACACCACCTTTTTTTTTGCTCATCACCATCATCACATTTTTCAAGAAAATGTTTCGGGGTCACAGGGCACTGCCCCGGGCTCGATACGACCCTGGTTGTAGAAACAATTTGATGAAAAAAAAAGTGGAAAATAACAAAAAAGTGAAGGGAATAACGTAACATGACCAAACACAGCGAAACAATACAAAACAAGCGCTGCGCATTTTGCCTCATGGCTTTATTTCCGGCTTATGAACGTGTGATTCGTAAACGAGTCAAAATTTCGCCGAAACGATCACGTTTTCGTATTTTTCGCACCTGAACTACTATCTAAACTCATCAACCATCAATTCTGATGAAAAAAATGACGCAAAAGTTGAAGTTTCCTTTCAGACAAATATTCACAACCCAGTGGCTAAAACAGACTTTGTTTTATAACCAAAAAAGTAAATAAACAAATAAGACGCAATTACTGACGTTCGATACTCGACACTAGTGACTAGAGCCAGACATGGAAAAAATTTCAAGTGTCCAGTGATTACCGTTTTAACGGTAATGCAAATTGAATATTTCGTGAACTGCGCATTTTGCCCTAGTTTCCCCTACATAATATTTTCCGATACGTTTATTTGCAAGTTCACACTTTGTAATGAAAAAAGTTGGGCGTTTCGAATAAAATAATGAGTGAGAATTTACATCTCAAAATATAGCCTGCCTACTTTGTAATTCAAAGTTAAAAACTAACCTCGTTTGAAAGAACTTCAAAAAATATGTGACATATTCTTTTTTTTACAGTGATTAAAAATTCATGTTTTTATAATATCTTGAAGGCAATATTTTCTGGAAAAATATCGGCAATAATAAAAATTTCACATTATATCCCCTGCAATAGTTTATAGCACTAACGTTTTTTTGGTTCTTTTTCTCTTGATGAGTTTTCACTTTTTGGCGCCTTGAGCGTGAACGCGAGTTATCTCTTCACGCTTAATTACACTCGCGATTACCCCACATCGGGCCTGTCTCAGAACGACGATGGCCAAATATGAAATGAATATGCCCGCATGGGATGACCCCATTACTGGGGGCCTGCGAATAAAACGCCCACATAATGCGACCCAGGAAAGTGCACCTGGCGTTGAAGAATGAAGATTGCGCTGATTCTCTGGATTGTCGCGCGCACGGGAATGCGAGTATTATCTCAGAGTGTACCTTAGAGGAACTGAACATTTGTTAGAAAGCATTCGTGAGAAAATTTTCTTCTTTTAAACCGAGTTTTTTACTTAAACTATGCTTGAAAATATTTTTTACTCGAGAAATTGCAAATATTCTAAAAGGAATGGCAATTTCAAAAACTTTTCTTATTCTTCTAGTCAAATATTCCGAAATTGATAACATATTTTGCCCGAAAGCTTCGTGCAAAAATTTATTTGAGGAATTGAATTTTGAAATCTTCGCTTTCGTTCCTGAAGAACAATCGCAATCGAATGTTCACCGAAGCGCAGCGACACACGCCCCGTGCAAAAGAAAATTCATAAGTTCTCGAGCCTCTCGTGCAGTTCGAGCGAATCTCGCCCCCTTTTTTTCCATTGCGCCCGGGGCCAAAAGATCAACAAAGACACGCAGCGATTTCTGTTCCACTTTCTTAGCAGATTACACTGTTACGAAGTCAGCTTTCATTTTTCACTGTCAAAGGTCCATCGATCGATAAGAGCCTCGGAGCGTTGAGAAAGCCTCTGGACCACAGAGAACTCAATTCTACGAATCTGCTCTCCTTGGGCCAATAGGGAACGTGGCGGATTTTCAAGTCGCTTTCATCGGGGCGAGTCACGACGTCGTCGTTACGGAGATGGGTTTTGAGTGAAGTTTCCATGCCCGCACCTGCTTGCAAAACTCTAATGGGAATCCACAATTCGAAAAAACTATGGAGTTATGCAAGTTTTTTGGCTGAAGTTTGGAGTTTAGAATTTCTAGTTAGTCACTTTTGATAGTAAATATAACAATTTACGATTTTTATGAGACACTTTTGCACATCTGTAAACCAGACGTTGCAAAAAAATTTAAGAGTATTCCACCTTGCCGATGTTTCATATCGAATTAACGCATCTCGATTCACTTGCAACAAACGGCTTTTTTTAATTCACGCAACTCCATCGTGTAACTCGGTTGCGCTTTGCACTAATCGCTACGTGCGCGAAGGGCATTATCCGGTGCACGCGAGCGGGATCGGACGCGACTTGGGCGATCGGGTATTTGACGTCGCCGGCCGACCTTCGGCGCCGCGCACGCATGATTAACTGCATTTTCAGCGGCTTTATTGGTCTCGAGCCAAAAGCCCGGCCGCAATCGCGCGGAATTAATTCACGCGAACGCCCGACATCCAGTCCAATCAATCACGCGGTGCCAACTCTCGGCCCGCTCGGACCGGGCCTTTTCTTTGGCAATAATCCGCAGATCCTGAGGCACGCGTCCGGAAAGATGCTCTTCTCCGGGTCGAAACTGGGACTTATCGGGGCCCCTATGCGACTGCGAGAGCGGGCGATGCGTGAATGACGCTTTCTGAAACTGAATCAAAGAGATATTTCCGGTAAAAAAACTTTTTTACCAAAAAAAGCTCGTGAAAAAAATGAGATTCAAATAAATGACTCGTAGGCCTGGAAAACTCGTAACTTTTGTAATTTGATAGTTCGAGTTTTAAAAATGTGAAATCTTCATCTTTGCATTTGTCGAAATCTCATTGAGAAAATCTTACGGTTGATGTAATTAACAGTTTCATAAATAAACAGCTTAGCCTCATTGTTACAATTTTTTTCACTTAACAGGATTAATAAACGTTTCTCAAAAAATCTAGATGTGCATCAAAAATTTTTTTAAATAATGTGCAAGCCTATAGGGTAAACCATTTTCAGTTTTGACAAGTTTTAAAAATATATCACTAGATGTGTTTGTATTTACACGTGATTTCATAATTTTTGAAGTCCGGAAAATTTCTGGGAATTCTCTAAATACATATACACGAATCTCGTGATATTATAAGCAATCATTAATAATGTACATGTTTTTATTTTTTCGGAAGTGTTTTAATTTATAAACATGATACAAACTTTCAAACACTTCTATTATGAAATTTGCTAGCTTATTCGGATTTTACAAAGCTCTGAAATGCTCTTCACGTTTTATAGATATGTATTTGAAAAAGATACATTTGTTCATTTTTCGAAGAAATGTTGTAAGGAATAACATGATTTACAAGCTTTACAAACATTTTCCAACTTACGTCATATTTTTTAAACTTTCTAGGATTTTTTACAAAATTTAAAATTTACACTGCCTTTTATTTTCCGAAACGAAAAATTTTTTTGATGACAACAACTGTTCAAAACTTTCAAAATTATTAAAAATTTGTTCATCTCATTACTATTTTCCGTTACTTTTTTATGTTTTTCATCAAAGTATCTCAAAAGTTCATTTAGCATACTAAAAAAAAATCAATGAGCTAAGAAAATCTCAGCTGCTCATGAAGACATATAAAAGCCCTAAATGCAACAAAAGTACTATTTTTTTGGTAGCACCATGCGAAGACCCCGACGAATCAATAATTAGCGCGTTAATTACTGCTGATCTGGCGTATAATTGTGACGTGAGTGCTTACATGCACGATGAAGAACGCTTTGTTTCTCGCGTGCCATATGACGAAATGATCCAGTAGTTCCACTTTTTCACAATTTAATTTATTACGCAAATTATGTCCAATAAAAAAATCTCGCTTCCAGTATAGACCAGACTAGGAAAATGCATTTCCTTCATCTAGGAAAGTTAGGATGTATATTTTCATGAGATCCTAACTGTAGAAGAACGTTTCAGAGTATTAATTAAATGTAAGTGGATCCATAAAAGTTCAAGGTAAGCCAGGTTATTTCTAAAAATATGTGGAGTACGCGAGTTTCCGTGAGAACATTGTAGGTAACAGGATTCTGGAAAGTTGATTCATAAGTCTACAGCCTGATGAGATTGTTTCTTTAGAATATTGAGAGTGGATGATGGAAAAACAAATTGGATAGTAATTAATTTATATTGCAATATTAGTACTGGAATAATTTTAAAAATACATAAAGACTGTACAAAAAATATTAACTGTTAGGGATTCAATGAATAAATTTATTAATATCAGCTGCTGAGATAATTATCACTTGTCAATGAAAAACACGAACGTTGTCGCAATGAAAAATTTGTTAAGCAATATTCGGCAAAACATGATTCTCAAAATCATTATTACATAAAAATTCTTGTAAAATAAATTTTTGGCTGATATACTCGATAATACAGACTATTTATACTTTTGAAATTTGAAAGAAATTCGTCTTATACATTGACATTTTATGTCGTAATTTTCACTGCTTTTTTTTTTAATTTTTATTGAAAAACAAGAAAAAACATTATCATGCATGATTCAGAGGAATATACGCAATTATAAAATCTATAAAATACATGCATATTTACAGACTTTTTTAATGATTATAAGTTCATCGTATTTTCAATGGTCTTTTAAATTTTCATGTTTATCAAATTTTCACAATTTCCAAGTAAAACTTGAAATTTCATTTTTATATACTTTTTAACGGACTTAATCTTTGCTGTAGAAAAATATTTCAAAACTATTTGAAACTCGTGGAATTTGATTAGAATTTTTACGAGTTAGGTTAACTTAATTTTTCATTACTGTTCAAGATTCTGAGATTTTTATAAACAAATAAAAAAACATCGTCAAGCAGATTAAAAAGTTAAAAAATAAACACAATGTACAAAATTAATTTATAATTTCTCAGATTTCACAATTATCAGAATTACATTTGAAATCATTGAAATTGTTGATAATTTTCAACTTAAAACAGGCAATTTAAAAAGGCCAGAAACTTGAGAAAAAAATCAGAAATAATCAAGAAAATTTCAAACTTTATGTAACCAATATTCAACCAAGACTTGTAGTTTTTTGATTGCGAATACTCTACATTAAGGAAAAAGAATTTTTGTAAACTAAGAAAATTTTTAATTCGTACAAGTTTGTACTTGTAGCAATGAATTTTCAATAATTCTTATTTTAGAGTTAAAAAAAAAACGAAAAATTTAAGTAGCATTATTAAAATAGGAAGAATTGAAATAACTTCTACTAAAATCTGTAAAATAAAGATTAAAGTGAGGGGATCGCTGTTGACGTGCGAGAAATACGCAGAGAATGAGAGCGCGTGAGTGGAAGGGAGACACCAAGGTGAAAGTGAAGCCCTCGCATTAAGGCAAAAAATTTTTTTAATTTTCCAAATTAGAGCAATTTTTCATGCTTAGACAACTATAAATTTTGGAGATTCAAGAAAAACGAAAAATTTTAGGAACATTAGAAAAATAGGAAAAATTTAGGTAACTTCTTCAAATATCTGTGAAATAAAAATAAAACTAACGCAAATTTTTTATTTCAAAAATTAAAGCGATTTTCAAACAAAAATCAAAGTAATTCCATAACTTATTCTAAAAATTAGATCAAATTATTACAAAAATTTTAATGAAATTATCAATTGAAAAAATAATACTTGACTTTTCATTAATTACATATATTTGAAGAAATTAAAATAAATTTTCGAAAATCAAACAATATCGAAAAATAGACAAAGAACAAAGCATATCATAAGTTCAATAATTAGTTGCAGTATAAATGTAATATGAACATTATAATAAAAATTACAGCTACCCAAAAATAACCGATATACGATATACAGAAAATTTTTGTTCATGAACTAAAAAGATTTAATGTAATTATTACATGTAAAAATGTAATAAGATAAAAAATTTAACCATTTTCACAAAAATTTCCCTTCCAAAATAATAAAATGAAAACTACGAAATTCGTCACAAACTAGATAATTTAAAATATCAAACAGTATATATCCATTATTTTTAGTACTATTAAATCAGTTTACTTCAGAATTTCAGGTGTTTTAGAGTATTAAATAAAATTTTTTTTGAATGCTCTCTTCAAAATTTCTGTCATGCGTTGACGACATATTTATGTGTAGTTTACGAAATTGCAAGAGATTGTTGAAAAACCTATTTTCAGTACAATAAAAATTTTCATATATAATGCACTTTGTATGCTCTAGCAAGATGAGAAAAATTCTTCAAAAGTATTAATATTTCCCAATTAAAAAGGGCATTGCGTTAGAACTTGAGGGGACTCAAATTTTGAAAATTGCATTATGTAGATAATGTAAATAATAAGTGCAACAAATAATATTGAATAATGGATAAACAGAAAACAAATCATAATTTTTTGATTAATTACAGTATGAAAATAACATTAAAAAAATACAAAAAATAATATGTGATGTAAAAATTATGAATTATTATAACTACTGTAAAAGTACAATACACAAAAAATTTGTTTGTGAACCTGTGACGAGCGAGCCTCGGCCAAACAGCGATGATAAAATTCTTCCCAACGTTGAATTGTTCTAATTTCCGAATGTGTAGATGGTCAGCCTTGATTCACTCGTACAGACAGGACCCCAATGAAAACTCCGCT
>JAPYZL010054452.1:0-11373 GCA_030522825.1 Platygaster orseoliae | reverse complement strand
ATAAATATTATGTACGCTGTGGTGGCTATACTTTTAAAAATTTGAATTCTCGCGCCCCACATTCAGCCGACCAATCGCGAACGTGGAAGGTAACGCTCAAGCCCTCGCAGTACACAGAACCACACACGCACACACATCAAAAACAAATCGCGGTTGACAGGTGCGATCCACGAAATGTTTATCGCGTATTGTGTTATTAATTCCCTAAGTTCGCGCTAAAAAAACGTGCTCCCCAAACATAAAAAGTCGTGTGCACCTCGTCCGCGAACGGCAAAACACGGCTCCTCGGTACACAATGTACTATAAATGTATCTATCATGATAATGGTAATATAATAATCTTGAAAATGATCATGATTATCACAAAACATCAGTGTATATTTAAAGAAAAAGATACTTTAACTGAAATATAGAAAATAAATAGTATTTCAACTAAACCTAAATATGGTGCGAAACACGTCAAGTGTACCCGCTCGAAAAAATTACTGTCACGGATGTTGGCGAAACTTTGTGAAATTAGTGCTCTATTGGTGTACATTATTTGTGCAAAACGGGGGGAAGAAATATGAACAGGTTTTTTCTGGCACGACCATTTTCGTTGCTTTATAACATCTGTAACGTTAAGTTTATCAAAATTATGCATCAGAAGTTTTTTTTACCATTTTTTCTGCTCTTTCGGAAAAAAGTAATTATAATTTGTTTTGAATAATATTTCGTTCAAAAAAATGAATTTCAACACATTTCTCAATTTTTAGCGAATTCGGACATATTTGAGATTTTTTTGCTTCTAGAAGAAAGCCCATGTTTTTACCTTTAAATTGATATATATATCATGATGAAATTCGAACATTAAGTTAGTCAGGGAAGACGTTGATTCTGACGCAGCCTACGCGCCACGCGCGATCTGTTTGATTTTTTGATGGCACAGTTTAACACAAAATTTATATTTGGCTGGAACAATCAAAAAGTGGTTCTATATAGCCCCAATAATAAGACCTCCAAACCGTTTTTTTTTTTGTTGACATCGATTTTACAGGTATTTATTGTTTAAAGTTTTTTTCGGCATCATCTCCGGTGATTTTCATCCAATTTTTTCGTTCAATAGACTAAAATGGGGGTTTTCGAGGCCGAAAAATACGAATTTGCAAGTATTTAAATGAAAATTTGCGAATTTGTAGAATTATTTTCGGTTGGGTCTAACGAACTTAATTCTATTGTATCCCTCACAGCGGGAGGCATAGTGGAAGATCAAGTTAACGATTAAAAACTACGAATCTAAAATTTTGATTTTCTTGGAAACAATTTTTTAGAAAAACAATATCAGAGAACTTCATTTCATTCCTTCAAACGAAAAAAGTTCAAAAAAAATTTTTTTTAAGTTTCGAACTTATCAATTGTCGTGCCTTGGGGCGCGAATTAATAACACTTCACTTGTTTCTTCAGTTAACAGTGTTTATTAATCAATACAAGAAGTTTTCGCTTAATATGCGCAGCCGCTCCAGCGAGGACGTGGCGAACAACGCGTACGCTGGCCAACGCAATCGCGCGCGATTGGTCGACGCTACTTCCACGTCGCTCAGGGACGTACCACACAATAAACATTTAGAAATCATGACAATCGGAAATTATATCAAGTCAAAAATCGAAACTTTGAAATTATTTACAATAGGTTTTAAGCTATAATATTCATGGTTTTTGCAATGTTCATTTTGAAACCTAATTTTCCAATGCTTGTCCAAAATTATTCGTTAGAAATTTCATACTCTCAAGTACTTCCTGAATTTTCGAAGTTCCATACCATTTTGGATTCAAAATTTTTTGAATTTCTCGAGAACCAAAAAATTTTGGAAAGTTAAAAATTTCTAAAATATTCAAAAAAATAAGGCGTTTTTCGTAAAAACATTATTTGAATCGTCGACAGTCAATAAACGAATCGAGAAAAGTTTTTTTTCGATTAATTAAAAGCAGATCACAAAAACCAGTGTATATATTTATAAAGATATGTACGCGAAAGAAAACGTGTCGAAAATTACGGCAAGTTCCGAAATGAATAAGCAATTAAAAACAAAAAATTACAGTTATTTCCAAAAAGATGCTATTTCCAATATTTTACACGTTTCCCGAAAATATTTATTTGCTTCATTTTTTCGTTTCTTCGAGAATCGTTGGTTAATTGTAAAGTCAGGCCAGTCGACCCGTTCATGGCCGAGAGAAAACTTGATCTTCCGCTATGCCTCCCGCTGTAAGGGATACAATAGAATTAAGTTCGTTAGACCTAACCGAAAATAATTCCACAAATTCGAAAAATTTTCATTTAAATACTTGAAAATTCGTATTTTTCGGCCTCGAAAACTCCCATCTTAGTCTACTGAACGAAAAAATCGGATGAAAATCACCGGAGATGATGCCGAAAAAAACTTTAAACAATAAATACTCGCAAAATCGATGTCAACAAAAAAAACGGTTTGGAGGTTTTACTATTGGGGCTATATAGAACCACTTTTTGATTGTTCCAGCCAAATATAAATTTTGTGTTGAACTGTGCAATCAAAGTATCAAACAGATCGCGCGTGGCGCGTAGGCCGCGTCAGAATCAACGTCTTCCCTGACTAACTTAATGTTCGAATTCCATCATGATATATATATATATATATATATATATATATATATATATATATCAATTTAAAGGTAAAAACATGCGCTTTGTTTAGAAGCAAAAAAAAAATCTCAAAAATGTCTGAATTCGCTAAAAATTGAGAAATGTGTTGAAATTCATTTTTTTTGAACGGAATATTATTCAAAAAGAATTGTAATTACTTTTTTCCGAAAGAGCAGAAAAAATGGTAAAAAAAACCTCTGATGCATAATTTTGATAAACTCAACGTTACAGATGTTATAAAGCAACGAAAATGTTCGTGCCGGAAAAAACGCTGAGTTTTGAGGTCCCTGTATCTAGGCAACCCGTTCATATTTCTTCCCCCCGTTTTGCACAAATAATGTACACCAATAGAGCACTAATTTCACAAAGTTTCGCCAACATCCGTGACAGTAATTTTTTCGAGGGGGTAAACTTGACGTGTTTCGCCCCATATAACTATATTTTGAATTTTCGTCTTCAAAAACACTTAAATTCCCTTAAATTTTACCCTGATATTTTACTCTTATTTCAACCTAATTATTGATATGATTTCGAAAAATATAATCTTAGTAGCAATAAACGCCTTCGAGACTTCCGTCTTTCAATTCCTCTCTCAGAAAAAACTCCGGGCATAAAACATTACCTACTCATCGACAAACATGACGAGATTACCGCAGACGCGTCTCGAAATAAACCGTACTGCATAAATAATACCGCTTCTGTAAAAAAAGTCACGTTCGCAAAAATATTGATCCCGCACGAGGATTTATTAACAAATCATGAAGCCACGATTTGTCTCGTGGGATGAGTTCCCTGGAACGTGTACGCTACCCGCTCTTTCATGTATATCCGTCGTTGACTGCAAATTCAGTTACATCCAATTTCGAGTCCCGCATGAATGTTTAAAAGCGCCATTCATGGAAATTGCACGCAACTTCGTAATTACTCGTGGATTTGCATGATTATTCGCGTTTCGGAATTCGTACCTGTTTCGGGGACAGGCAAATGCAACTTGTTGGACAGACAATGGTTCCAGGTGTCGGTAGTTGCTGCGTGTCTTGATGTATTCTCAGCGCGAAACTCGCCAAGATCAGGCATAGCAAATGATGAATCCAAATCTACAAAATATTCAAATATAACGATTTCCATTGTTGAAGAAAATATTTTTGAGTTTACAAAATATTTAATCGAAATTTTTTAGTCTCCAGAAAAAAGGATAAGTTTTGGTACATTTCACATGTTTCAATACTTTACAAAACTTTTCCTTTTCAATCTACTATAGCGGGCAATAAATCTGTCGGTCAAGCCGACCTAATTAGACTGACCAAATATTGGATTATGATTAGGACTTGGCGTACGTCCTGGATTTAACATTTGTCATGCCAGGTACTGGTTTATATTCAAGATTTAAGTTTGTTGGAACTTGCGAGAGATTTTAGTATTAACTTTGAAGTAATGATATCCATAAATCATACATTACTGAATCTGTAATACGCTTTGGAATATTATTCTGATTTTAAAATCTTCCATTGACCTTAAGACAAAAAAAGTTAATTATGGACGTAGAGCTTAATCAACTTATTGAATTAATAATGATAATTCGAACGCGGAAATCTTCGATATTCCATAATGAATTCAATTATACTCAAAATAGATATAATTTTTATCGAATATTGTTGTAATATGGAAATGCTTTAAAGTTATAAATGAAGCAAATTAAATTTCTTGGCTTTTATTTAAATAGTTATCGAACTAAACCGCCTTTTCATTTATACATAAGTTTGAAAACTTGACGAACAATTCCCAATCAACTTTTATGAATGAGCAAAGTATAACGAACTTTTCGAAAGAAGTTATTGTAGAATTGAATGAATAAAAACAATGACACGAAAAAACAGTAAATCTGAAGAATTTAAGTGATTGATGTAGGTTCTCATTATTTTCCATGAATTCCAAAGTTACGAAAGTTAGTGAAAGAACTTTTATCTTACAAAAAGATTTTAACTTGCGTTACAACTGCTTTTATTGATATTATCGTGGAATTTTTTTTACAGAAAAAAATGTGCATTGATTTAATTTTTTTGATGTTTAATTCCTTATTTTTATAAAAAAAAAAGTAATAGTAAACATTATTTTTTACAATAAATTTTCATAACTTGTACACTGATGCGGTTTTTCACGTTTTGTAAGATTTCTTCACAATGAATAAAAAGTATCAAAATGATTGCTTATCGGTGTATTTTTCATTTTTGTTTAGCACTTTTCGGGTGTGATGGAAAAAATGAATATAATTTTTTTTACATAAAGAATAAGTGCTATTCTCTTCTCCGACGTTTATAGATATGAAATTCAAATCCGGAACTTATATTCCAGTGCAACGAAAAACCGCCCTCGGAGATTTTTCATCCCAGATTTGTCACGAATTTCCTCCGAAACATTGCACGTCGAATGAAAAGCCGGAGCCCATAAAATACGCGAATAAAAATCATGTAAAGATAGCGCTTATCCTCAGTTCTGGAGATTTACGTGTCCTGTACGAAACATGAAAAATACGCGTATTCTCTTTTCTCTATGTACGTTTTACAATGAAATTCTTCGAAAACTCAATTTACATGTAGAAAATTAGAAAAACAATTTGTTCTGTGATTCGATTTATATGTAATCTAAAACATACATTTTCTTTTCTCCTTTTCTTCTATTTGTCAATGAACGAATGAATAGAAATCTACTTCTGTCTCATTCAATAAATATTGTAAGTGAATTCTATTAAATTTTCCGAGATAGAATATAAAATTTATCGAGAATGGAAGAAAATTGGATTGCAAGTCAATGATCTAAGGTACAGAGGAAAATTGATAAAGATAAAAAATACGTGAGCTGAATACTGAATTTACTTCTTCGGAAAAATGAAGAACTACTCGAAAGTGAATTTGTCTAGAATTTGAACTATAATGTTTGCAGTTTCTTGACACTAAAAAGTTTTGATTAACAGTGATATTTAATTACTATCGAGAATTTGATAGATTTGTTCAAAATTAGGTATTTTTTATGACACGATTGGTATTCAGTTTCTGTAATTAGTGTGAAATATCAAATAACTCTAACAAATTTGTTTTCATTCATTCAGTCATAGGAATCATGAAAACCATTTGTGTAAAGTATCAGCATTTGGAAAAACTACTCGTGAACCAATTTTTCCCTAATTAGTAATTTAATAATCAAATAGTGATTGTTGATTCTATCGTTATAATTATTAGACAACTTTTTCCCTTTCTAAACAAACACTTTAAAAAAATTTTATTTATTCCAGGAGTTTAAAAAGAAAAAAAAATACGAAAATCATGGAAACCTTCGGAATTACACATAAGTTTTCATAAAAAATGAAAAATTTATTTCTTATTATTTTATAATATTCCGGAAGGTAAAAAATATTTAAATTTGTACATTTTGTTGCATCTATGATAAATGATTATTTTTCTCGAAATAAAAATTTAGAAAATAAATGCACAATAACGAAAATTACTTATTCTAAATGAAGTTTGTTCAAAAAGTTTATGAAATAAAAATAATCTTGCAAATTCTAGATTGATCGATTTTAATCTAATGAATCAGAAAATTCAATGACATGTTCTCTGTAGAAAGAAAATGAAAGATTTCTCTTAATTTCACATATAAATAATATAAAAATAAATCCTGTCAATTAACAACAATATCTAGTCATAATATGGTATCCTTTTGAAATCTCTGTACCGTACTTGAACATTAGATAAAAGGGGAATTGTTTTCTCTTAACAAACATTATCCTAAATTTGCTAACGACCTGTACAATGATTAATCAGGATATCAATTTTGGGGCGTTGAGAACTTTGACAAACCTCGCATCGCAAAATGTAATCACTTTATCGTCGTCCTAAATATGTCAATTAATAAGAGTTGTTGGAAACAAAGTTTATCTTTGATTCATACAAGAACGATTGAACTAAATTTGGTCATAAGTACAATTAAAATAAAAATAATTTTTTATCAGCAAAATATGACATACCTATCCATTTTTCATGAGTACCTATTGTAACGAAAATAAACAAATAACTGATGATACCAACAAAAGTGTATTAAGAAACTGAAAAAGGCAAAAACTACGAAAACAAATGTATAGTAATTAGAAAAAAAAATCTAAACATCAAATTTAAATCATAAAATCTTGATCGTAAGTGCAAAACACAAAGAAACTTTTTGAATCGAAAATTCCCGAACTTGGTTTCCCAATTTTCGACTGTTTATTTGACCAACAAAATATTTGGTTCACGTAAACAAATTTTGTTTCAGTCAAAAAAAAAACAGCAGCAGAAAAAAAAATTTCTTTGTCTGAACTAAAAATTTACTTAGTAAACCAAATTGATTTTTAGTCTTCCAATTACATTCTCCAACTTTCCACAATTCAAATTTCTAGCTACTCAAACTCAATTCTCAAAAAAAGCACAACCTTCCCCTCCCTCCAAAATTCTAAATGACGCGTTAAATCGTCTCTGACAAAAAGCTCATTGCTAAAAAGCGCACGTTTAATGTTCATATGCAAATAATCGGTACCTGCGCCGCGCGATACATCAATCCCACAGTTTTTACGGCGCATGCCTCCTCATCCGGGCGACTACGTTTTCGCACTGCAACACGCGAGCAAAAAAGGGCGGAAAAAGCTCAGCAGTGACGCAGGAAAACCGCGAAATCCTGGGAAAAAGCACTGGGTACGGGAATATTTAACGAGTTACACGCGTATTTTCGGGGATACTCTTTTTGGGACACGAGGTAAACGAAAGCGCGCTCAGAGCGAGGCGTATCGCTCCCGCGGCATCATCCCAGATACACACATGGCCGGGGTCGAGGGCTGCTTTATTTCTCTTTCTCTTTGCGCTGTGCGCAAGCTCATAATTATTCCGCCGGATTCTCTCCCCCTACAGCAGCAGCAGCATTCGGCTATCGGAATCAAGGCGCTTAATTAGCAGGATCGTTGGCTTTCCAACGATCGAGGATCCATCGCTCTTGCTCTGGCCGGGCTCTTATAGTCCTTGGTTTCCTTCATCCTACCCCAACACCCCCTCCCAGACCCCCTACCACCCCTACTTACCTCTACCCTCCGGAATTTTCAGCCCCGACCCCCGGTTTTTCCGGCGTTATTTACCCTGGACGCGAGGGGTTTGACGTTTCAGGAAAGGTACATAATGGATGAGGGGTTTTTGGGGTTTGCCGGAGTGGTGGAAGGTGAGAATTTATCCATCAAGGGAGAATGTAATTTTTTATGTATGGATGGTTTAAAGAGATGCAAAAAATTACTTACCTTTAGTTAGGTGGTAAATTTGTGCTTTGGTTGTGATAATCAAAATCGTATTGTTTACAGATTTCGCGTAAAAATTATGTTTGAAATATCATAGATATGTGTATGAAAAAGATGGCAGAGAAATTTGAATTATAGTTTTTTCTAACGAGTCTGTGGGTTTCGACCCGAGCCGAAAACGAGCGTTGGAATCAGATGGGTTATAACAAATTTTTGTTCAACAACGTGAAAAATTGTTTTTCTTAGTTCTTGAATTCAATATCAATCGTTTTCACTCATGTCGTAGAATGAAACATTGGTCTATAATTAGAATGAAATGTGTTATAATTCATATAATACAGGGGTGGTATCTATTGTGCATAAATTTTTTATGAATTGTTGAATTTTTACATAGATTTATTGTACATGCAGATTTTTGTGCAGCGGTCGACTGTGCATAATTTATTGTGCAAATTGAAACTGTAGCTTGCATGTACAAGAAAATAGTTGCGAAAATCGATGAAAAATTTGAATTGCGTCCTGAGTATTTTCGATTTTCATAAAAAATAACAAAATTCTTATAGAAATCAAAAATTTCTTATAAGAATTCCGTTTTTTAAAAAGTCGACCTTATCGAATTCTAATAAAAAAATTAAAAATTATTTTTGAAATATCATTATTTATTAAATATTTGAATATAAAATATTTCCCAAAATCTTATTAAAAAAATAGTATTCAAAGAATGTTACTATTGAAATCGGAAAATAAAGAAAACTCTGAAAATATAGCCATTAACTGAAATTTAAAAATACAAATAACCTGAGAAATTTAGAAAGACATTTTTTTTGGTCAACTGTTTGAATAGACAAATTTCTCATTAAACAAATTTTTTCGTTACTTTTATACAAAAAAAAATTCTATAAAAATTTATTTTCTAAAAATTTCTACAAGAAACAGAATTTTATAAGAATAACTTTTTTTATAAGGTTTCTATAATGTTACTATTTTAAAAAAGTTTTTCTTATAAGAGTTTTATAAGGTCGATCTCATACAATTTCGTATATTGTTTTTATAAAAATCGAAATCACTAGGGATACAGATCAACAACAGAAGCAAGTATTGGTTTTATTAACAAGTATTTTTGAATCACTTTTTTTATAATAATGATAAAATTATCATGATATAATTATTATCGATCATTGCATTCTCAAGAAGCATTTGTCAATTTTAGGTTGCTTAATATTACAAGTTGATAAAATTCTAAACAAAGATATGATTTTTGTATGTATGTAAACAATTATTATATGCCCAATAGACCGTTGCACAAAAATCTGTATACACAAATAATATATGCACAAAAAATTTATGTACAATAGATACCCTACCATAATGCAAGCCAAAACGTGCTTCATTACGCCATTGGATACACGACATTGTCCCAAATGTAAGACATGTAACAATCGACAATTTGGAATTCACGCTATATATCTTCGAACTGAGGTTATCAGGGTGATACACACCCCCTAAAAAAAGTCGACTTTCGAATTACGTTCATTACATCGAGTGCAGTCGAAGCAACTTTCTTTCTTCTTTTATCGCATTAGGATTCTGTCCACGGTTCTTTCAAGCAGTTTCGGATAACTGCAAAAAGTTCGTTATCACTTTAATGCGGATCACAATAGATCACGGTCTGAGGTGTATTTGCGTTCTGTTTTTCCGGTATTTGCACGTTTTCACTTTGATTAATTGATTTAGATTTTTTTTTCAACATTATGATCAAGAAATATATGTATATCGTATGAGACACAATTTTTGCAGATTGTGGTAAACTGAAGTATTCCAAAAAGTTTTTTTTAATTACTAATTTCTTAGTGTTGTATTTTCTTAATATATTTGGTAAATTTTTAAGTTTTTGCAAATTAAAGAAATCGATTTTCTCAAATTTCTTGATACATGAGAAAATAGTGAAACGAAATTCGAAGTCGGAAATTATATTAATGAACAATAAATAAGTTAAGTGAATCCTTTTATTTATTACGAATTTTACTGAGAACAAATTTCGATGTATTTCTCTAAATACACAAAAATTTCCAATTGCTGTTTAAAAAACACACAGACTTCTAATTTTTACAAAAGTACGATGTAATGATTCCTGAATCTTATACATCGAATTTTCATTTCAAATGATATCGAATTAAAATTGACGAATTTTCATAAGTAACTTTCATGTCTGAAAATGGAATTTTTGGTGATATTAAAGTTTGAAAAAATGTGATTCCCAAATAAGAAGAGATACATCTCAAATTTTCTGATTTACGAATGTCACAATTACATAATCTAAATGTAAAAAAAAATAGTAAACTTTAGTTTAATATTGTTTGTATTTTCAATCTGACAAAAAAAGGAACTTGCGAAATCTAAAAAAAACAAACACAATAACTCAAATTTAAAAATTTCAATTATACACTTCTCATCGCTGCAACTAGTTTTTTCGACGCCTTTTTTTTACAAAATTCGATGCGTATAGTTTACATAATTTCATCATAAAAATACCATACCTCAAGATCAAATGCAGTAAATTCAATTTACTGGGTCACGATTTTTACCCAGCTCTAAATATTATGTATTTACAAGTAATTCATCATTATAAAATTGCTGTTAACTATTTTATCTAACGATGCCTTTCTTTTTCGAGCTCCATATTTCCCAAGCTCGAACTTGATTCAGACGCATTCTCACTGCTTATTTTCACTTTCGGTATGGTTTCCAAATGTTCGCTGGCGCCGCTCATCACAGAGTTACTTCGCGGTTCAACTGGCATGCAACTTGATCTCATGTCATCGTTTTCGGATTTTATTCCATCATCATCGATTTCATTGTTAAGACCTTTGATCTTCAACAATTTCGTTAATCGCGTCACTTCTTCTAACTCTGCTGAAGGGAGCTGCATCTCTCCCGTATACATGTAATCCAAGATAGCTGTAAACAATAATTAAGTTTATTTTCAAGATAGATGTTGAATTCTCCGTTTCCTGATTTTTCGCTTTCTGAATGGATTACATAGATTACGAATTATTATAAACACAGTCACTTTAATTTCTCTTTAATTTAAAATCCTCTTTATTTAGGTTCTATGGGGTTTTTAAACAACAAAATATCATGAAAACTCTAAGAAAACACAAAGTAATCAAAATTATTTTATAATCAAAATCAAAATTATATATATATATAATCTATACATATTATAAATATAAATAATATAGTATCAAAAACTACGGACGATAATTTGTATGAATTTTCTTCAGATTTTTCTAAGACCAAAAATCCTCTACAACTTTTCGCGAAACTCAAAACTGGCGGAGATATTCGAGTTTGAAATTTAACCAATAAACGCGCTATTACGAAGAGTGGGGATAAAAACTATGGAC
>JAPYZL010054449.1:0-10722 GCA_030522825.1 Platygaster orseoliae | reverse complement strand
CTTGCAGACGCACTGGCATCTGAACTTTACGTAAACATGTTTACGTAAACTGTTTACATGATGTGAGCACTGCGTTTACGTAAACATGTCTACAAGGGTATATAAGTATTTTCATTTATGAAATTTTGTTTCACAGCTGTATTTTGTTTCAAAACTGTATGGCATTTCTCAAAATCTAAATTAGTAAGGATTACTATATGATATTGTAAAAAGTACGAGATGTATAGTAAAGACAAAATATGTAAGGGAATTTTCACAACAAAATATATTTTTTGCAACAATATCATTTGACAATATTTACAATATAGTGTTGCAAAAATTACTATATTATCTAGCAAAAAGTACAATATGTCCGAGTGATTCTCGTTTACTATACAGTATAGGAATAATTACAATATTTTTTTCTCAGTGTTGTAATTATTTTAACGTGAGAAAAAAGTCTTGCCCTTTTTCCCAGATATATTGCATAAAGTAGAATTATATTATAGTTTTTACAATAATTATTTTACTTATTACAATATTATATGTAAAATCATTATATTGTATAAATTACAATATTTATGACCAGGGCCGTAGAGAGGATTTCCGGGCCCTATGCAAAAAAAAATTGGTGACTTTTTTTTTTAGAGTATACTCGCCAAAAAAAACTGGTGACAACTCGCTTCAAATTGAATTTTCACAAACTTTTCGAAATTTTCCTAAAATGACACAAAAAACCGGGCCCGGGGTAAAATACCTCGTTACCCCCCCCCCCCCTGTCGTCAGGGCTGTTTATGACAGTTTTTACTATACGATTTTGGAAATTTTAAAACTTACACATGCAAATCGTATTACTTATTCGAATTGTAATTTTTACTTTACTATTACAAAGAATCTAATATCTGTGTAGAGTGGAACATGTAATATAATTTTTTTTATAACTGGATTTTTAGCTTGTAAAATATGTCTCATACAAAGAGAAAATATTCTACATTTAAAAATATGCATGGCGAAGAAAATTCATTGTACCTAGTAAAATATACCATGCATTATCTAATTTTTTCAATACAGTATCTTATTTTGTCATTCAGCTTATTAGTAATCTAAATTAGTAGTTTCAGTCACAAAATCTTACGTTTCTACCAACTTGAATTTTATTGTCCGAACTAAAAAAATTTGTTTACGTTAACCAAATCGATTTTTCAGTGTGTTAATTCACAGATAATTAATAACCATATACTTTCATCACAACCCATTTCTTTATAAAAGTGTTTGGGAAGGACAATGTTTTGGGTAAACGAAAATTTTCCGAAATAACTGGAACGAAAAAAGGTCGCAACATTAGGAATTTAATCAGGTATCAGAAGTTACAAAGGTGAATCCAGAAGAGGAGGAGGCGCTGAACCCAAATCGTAAACTGTTGTAAACCACGGAATTTCGGCGGCGTATTGATCCCGCGCCGCCTCCCCTCCCCTTTCCTCCCCTCGCGTCCTCAGTCATGGAAAAACTGGTTTTTCGTTTGTAAATTAAAGCGGAGGAGGGCACGAGATATTTCGTGGAACGGTTAACGAGGACCGTTCTCGGTCTTGTAACAATTTTGTTTACTGATAACTATCTGTAGCTTGAGGTTTCCCACTGATAAATATCAGTAAATATGAATAAGTTTCAGAGCAGCGTATACGAAAATATTTAAAAAACAGTCATGTGTGTGAAATAACAAAATTTACGTGAAATAATTGGTAGGACAACACAAAGTCCAAACCGTAATAATCGAAGATTTGTATGCCTATTTAATTTATTGTCCCAATTTTTTTATTATTTTAGTCTAATTTCAATCTTTAAATAGTTTTTTTATACGCTTGAAATTTCAAAATTTTGAAAAAATTAAAAAACTTAAAATTTTCTAAATAGTCGATAATTTTATAAGTAGATAATATGAATTTTGTAAATTGTGATCATAAGTATATTTTTTGAAAAAGTGTACCTATGGTTTTTTTATATTTTATGAAAAAATTTCAAAAACTTAGAAGTATTGAAAAATTATGAAAAATTGTTATAAGTTACAGAAATTGTACTGAATTTTTTTTAATTATTTTTTTTTAATATAAAGAAAATGAAAAAGCATTGGGATACTTCTTCAGATTGTTGTAAATTCTATAAAATTCGAATAATTTGTTGAATTTCAGATAATGTTAATAAACTTTGTACATCGTGAAAAATTTTTAAATTTCGAAAAATTACATAAACCATGTAATATACTACATTTTTATACATATAACAAAAAATGTTTTATCATACGGATACACTCTAAAATTTTTGAAATTTTAAAAATAATTTACAGCATAATATAACCTTGAGAAATGTTACGTATTAGTTAAAAATTTTAACGGTTTGGTTAAACTAGAATTTATTAATTAATTGAATTTTGCGTGGTATTTTTGGATATTTCATTTTCACATCATTATAAAATTTTTTTTTAATCAAAAATTGATCCTCGCACAAAGATGTCATATAATTGTAAAAATTCAATGAAAGTTTAAAGTTTTAAAAAATTTCCACGAATTTCGTAAATTGTTAAAAAATACGACAATTTTCAAGAACTACAATTCGTAAGTTGTGAAAAAACTTGCATTAAATTGCAATAAATAATTTATTGTCCGAATTTTCTTATTATTCTAGTCAAACTTCAATCTTCAAATAGTTTTTATGATGTTTAAAATTTCGAAATTTTTGAAAAATAAAAAACTAAAAGTTTTCTAAATATTCAACAATTATTATATAACTGGACTTAATAAATATTGTATATTGTGATCATTATCATATTTTTTGGAAAAGTGTATGGTTTTTTTTTTTATTTTATGAAAAAATTTAAAAAACTTGGAAGTATTGAAAAATTAATATAAGTTCACAAATTTTAATGAATTTTTTTCGATTATTATTTTTAAAATATAAAGGAAATAAAAAATCATTGGGATAATTACTCAGATTGTTGTAGATTCTATGAAATTCGGAAAATTTGTTGAATAGCAGATAATGTTGATAAACTTTCTACATCGTGAAAATTTTTAAATTTCGAAAAATTACAGAAACCATGTGATATACTACATTTTTAAATATCAAAAAATGTTTTATCATACGGATACACTCTAAAATTTTTTAAATTTTAAAAATAATTTACAGCACAATATAACCTTGAGAAATGTTAGGCATTAGTTAAAAATTTTAATGGTTTGGTTAAACTAGAATTTAGTAATTAATTGATTTTTGCTTAGTATTTTGGAGTATTTCATTTTCACATCATTATAAAATTTTTTTATATCAAAAATTAAAGATGTTGTATAATTGTAAAAATTCAATTAAAATTTTGAGTTTCAGACAATTTCCACAAATTCTGTAAATTGTTAAAAATTACAATAATTTCCAAGAACTACAATTTATAAGTTTTTTTCCCTTGCTTTCATTTTTTTTTTAATTGCTTGCTTATACTATTGTAAATATGTTATTCACAAACATATCTCAAACATGTTATATGTAAACAATATTTCCCAAAATTGGTAGAATTTAGTTTTATAAGATTTTTTCGACATCAAATAATTTATTGGACATTACAGTACCTACAGTCCCAAATCGAAAAAATGCTTCGTTCAAGTGGAGAACGTTACTCATTCTTATTTTTGAGTTTTACAGACATTATTGGTTTATTTCTACGTGAATTATTAATATAATTAGTTAATCAATTATTTGAACATACATAGTAAAGTCCCAAAATCGATCACTGTATCCAAAATTCTACTGATACTTACTGATATGTTTCCCATCTCGCAAGCAGCCGATAACTCACGAGGAAACGCGTCATTGCCTTCCTGGAATATCCTCCTCCCCTGCTTTAATCCCCCTCCCTCCCCTTCCCCTTCTGGTGCCCTCTTTTCTCATTCCTCCCTTTCCACGAGTTTCGACAAACTAAGCCAGCACGATTATACCGTTATTAATCGTGTCCCGTGAAATTTATCGCCGCCACCGCGTTTTCACCGATTTCGCTTTTTCGATAAAACTCGAGTTGTACGAGTTTTTTCTCTCTCTTTTTCTTTTTTTCATTTTTATTCCTTTCTTTTCTCGTTCGCTCGATTAAAAGGAGTGAAATTGCGCTGTTGACCTTGAACGCACACGGGGCGAAGATGTTGCGATTTGGGAGGTGGGGGGTTGAAAATCATGGAACATTTTTACTTTTCGAATTTTCAATCGAATCTGAAACAGTGAAATTTCAATAAAAGGATACGTGACTTATTTTAGAGTGAAATTCACAAAAATATTCATTCATTTCAATCGTGTACTTATCTTTATTCTATTGCTGTAGGTTAACGTTATTTGGAATTCATGTGCTTGTTATCGTCAATGAATTTCGGATAAAAATATAACTTGGAATTTCTCGATAAGCTCATGAATTTTATAAATACAAATATTTCTAAAAAACCAAGCAAGGTTATCGTCGAAAGCGTGTTTTTCAAGCTAGGATTATCTCACAACCCAACTTTATCAGTAATCCTCGTTTGTTTGTTTCACCAAAAACTTTTATCTCGTCGATTTCATTTGAAGTGGAATACAATAACGGTTTCAAGAATCGAAAAGTGGAAAAAAAATTTCCCTTGTCATGGTTGAAAGAATTTCATGTAATAGAACAAATATCTTCACTACAGAAGAAAACTCAAAAGATTTTTAAATTTTTAGAAATTTTTTATTCACGTTTAATTTCGCAAACGCGCCAACAACAATCAAAGTCCAAAAACATTCCGCGAAAGCAATTAAAAACCTGATCGTTAATCAAAGTCCGCGACCAAAAGGCAAACAGGAATTCTCATTACATGAATTTCGGTGATAAAACGGAAAAAATACGGCTTGTAACGAAAGAAGTGCACTGATGGTAGGACCGCTGCCAAACGACTGCAGCAAGATAAAACGAGAGAGAAAAAAAAACGAAAAATTGAAGAAACCAGTCGTCCTTAGGGATACGCGAGTCAGCAAAAGGGGAAATCGCTCTCCTCGTACTTCCTGTATTTATCTCAGGAAACTATCCTCCCACCAAATAAAAAAAAATGTTTTACAGCAGTATGTTCATCGAATTTCAGCTTCGAAAATGATGTTACATGAATTTTCATTCAATTCTCTAAGGAATGATCACGAATTTTAATAGTATGTTATGCTACAAGTTGCGATTCTTGAATAATGCTAATTTTTTTTTTTATTTAATGCTTTTTTATAATGGAAAAGTTAAAACTTTGATTATTCTTTATTTTTCTTAATGTTAAAAATTTGGTCTCTTTATATTTTGAATATACTTGAATTTTTTCTTGGAGTATAGGTACAACATATGTAAAATTGTTTAAATCATTTAATTTTCAAGTATATTGAAAAACATGATGAAAAGCTGTTTTCATATTGTAACAAAATTCCAGCAGATTTTTGATGTTTTCTTTTGAAAACTCGAAGGAATAAATTAAAAAAAAAAAGATACGAGTGAGTTACAATGAAAAAGGTAATTTTGATCTACTCTCCAACATTTGAAAATGTGAAATTTCACTTAAACAGTAAAATCTGTGAAATAATAAATTATATAGTGTTTAAAATTTTTTTTATTAATTTAACATTATTCTCAATAAACGACCAAAAAAAGTATAATTGTAGGTTTTATAAATATATAAAAATTTCAAGTCCCTAATTCTGATTTTCCCATTATTTTTCATTTTCTCACCGTAAAATCGACAAAGTTCAAATTGACGAATTTTTATAATTATGAATCTCAAATAACGTTAACCCACAGAAATAAAATGAAAATTAATAAATCAGTAAAATAAATTAAAATTTGTGAGAATTTTCAAAGTTTTTCATAAAAATCTTAGAAATGGGACACTTTTTGGACTCAGGAAGATTTCAAATAAATGCTATAAATTTTAGAATATTTAGAAAATTCTTATATTACAATATTTAAAAAAAAACTGTACTAATACAAAAGTTGAATAGTATTTGTTTAACACTAATAATTATTAAAAAAAAAAATTATTCAATGCCGTATGGAAAAAGCTAATTTTTCACACGCTCAGGCGTTGTAAAACTGGCATTTTCACACATTATTCAATAATGAATAAAATATAGTCCTTGACTAGTGTATTTTTTAACTCATCTGATTACAAAAAACTTTTTCATGTTAGTGAAGAAATATACCATTTCACGTTAGAAACTTCAGAAATATTCCATTTTCTTATCGTAAAATCGACAAAGTTTTCAGTTTACGTTCGTGTTTTCGATTTCACTCGCCTCGTATCTTTCGAATGTTTACATTTCCGAATTTTATTTATTCACTGTAAAAAAAACTTCTTATACATTATAGGAAATTTTTATCCTACACATGAATGGGAAATTTTCCATACATGCGTAGATTTTTTCGGAAAAGTATGGGAAAAGTGACATACTTGCATAGGGGTCATTCCATACAAGATTTTCATTCAAAAATTTTTTTCCTCGAATCATTTATTTTCACATGGTTCAACTGAAAATAAAAAACACGTATTTTTTTATTTCATCATTATTTACAAAATTTTCAATTTCTGAATTTTTAAACTTATGCTTTTTTCTCAGCTTTCGAATGAAGGATACTATAAATCAATCCAGGTAATTGTTTATAACAAAAATAACGATTCCTTAAACAAATTCATATTTTTCAAACTTGGGTATGTTTTTTTTAATTTTTAATTTTTTTGCAGTGAAATATTCTTCAAACACTTTTGTAGATACTCACAAAATTTCAGAATGGGCAGTTCAAAATTTTGGCTCCAATGAATTTTTAAACTTTCGTGTTCGCGCTCGGAATAGGAAATTCTCGACCAATAGGAAATTTTCCATATTCCTAAAATTCCCATACAACATATACACAAGTATAGAGAAATTGCGATAATTTTTTACAGTGATATTGCTATTTGCGAACATAATTTTCGTTTCTTGTGGGAATTGCGAATCCCAAGTTGATCGCTCTCGAAATCGCAACGGGGCTCGTAACGATCTGTGCAAATTGTAAAAAAAAGAGGGGTGCGGGGGTTGTTTGGGTTGAAAGGAAAGGGTTGGAGCGAGGGAAAACAAACCCGGGTGTGGGAAGTCGAATGGAATGGAAGCGTGGATTTCGCGAACGAGGTCGTGTCGTTGTGCCTGTGGCCCTTTTACGGGCGCGGTAGCCGGAGGGTTCATCCGTACTGTCGTTCTCTCGTTCGTGAATTAATCTTTCTTTTTTGTGCGCCGGTTATACGGGCCCGGGAAATAATGAATGGCTGAGTGCCGCCGCGACGACGACGTTCAAGGGTGGAAACGGCTCGATCGATGCGAGAGGAAAACGTGCTCGGGCTCCGGGGACAAAGGGGGCCGCGAAAACGGGCTTTGCCACGCGGCATTTACGAGAGAATGCGAAAAATTAACCTTCAAATCAGGGCTCCTTAATTATAATTTCTAAATTTTCCAAAATTTTGAAACTGCACACGGAAAAAAAAGGATTTGCTGTTTCAACACGACTTGACATAACAAATTTTTTCTGCAGCAAAAGCTTATTTTTTTGTCGCTTCAACAAATTTTTTTCACTATCAGAGTACAATCACTATGCAATGGAATTTTGTGCATAATGATCGTGCTCTGGCAACAAAAAAATAAACTACTTCTCTCAAGTCATGCAGAAACAGCACGTATTTTTGCTGCTACAGCAAACCCTCCTTCTCCACTTGCATAATGATCGGAAATCAAAGAATGTCCCGGGAGAATAACTGGCTGTATTGATTGAAGTAGATATCTTATATCCCGCAGAGAAACATGCAGTCAGCCTCGATGGCGTGGAACACTTTCCTGCCATCCTCGCTGCCGCCGCCGCCGAGTGGGCGGACGGCGCATCAGTCGGCTCACCCTGGGAGCCTGACCACGGCGCACCATCCTCATCCGGCGTCCTCGGGCTCGAGCGCGGCCGCTGCCCACGCCGCGGTCGCGGCCACGGTCGCGCAGCAACAGCATCACAGGGAGCGCGAGGAACGCGACGCCCGGGAACAGCGAGATCGCGAGCATTTCGCCGCCGCCGAGCGGCTTCATCGCCAGGTCGAGGCCAGGGAACACGTTGCCGTCCACTCCAGGGCGGCGTACTACGCGCCGGCCGCCCCACCCTCGTCCCAGCAGGTACACTGAGAAAAAAATTTTCAGTTTCATTTGTTCCAACTGAATTTTAGTTGGAATTAGGCATCATCGAAAATTTCAGCTGTACTGGTTGAATTTTTAGGAGTATGGATCGAATTTTCAGTCGCTTCAACTGAAAAAAAGTTGGCGCTGCTCAGTAAATGAAGTTTCTTTTGAGGGCATTTTAAATTTTACTTAATGACAACGGGAACTTTCGGTTCCCACAACTGAATTTTCAGTTGGGCCATTTCGAACTTTCTTTTCAGTTAGGATAATTGAATTTTTCAGTAGCAGCTATGGCGCTAACGGAATTTTTCAGTTGGAGCAAACGAAAATTTCTGTAGAGTCAACTTCTTTGTCTCCTAATTGAAAAAATGCAGTTAAAGCAACTGAATCGTTTTTTCTCTGTGTAACTCCTCAATAGAAAAATCAGGGTGTCCAGCCTTCGGGAAAAATCCGGGAATTCTACTTGAATTTTTCGAAACCTCCGGGAATTTTTCCTGGCTTAATTAATGCGTATTATAAACTTTAAATTTACAAGCAAAAAGTAGATGGAAGACTGTTCGGTACATACAAAATTGTTGAAAAAACGTTCCAAAAGTTTCCGTATAAAATTTCGTTACATCAAATTCTAGAAATCTAAGTAGTGATCCACAAAAGAACTAGAAAATCGTACAAAATGTGATAAATGTAAAAAAATGCAAAATAGTAAAAATGTATTTGAAAAGTAGAGAATTAGACCGAATTTTATGAATTTTGACAAATAAACACTGTTAGAAATGTTGGTATTAATTTTAATAAACTGGTCTTGGAAGTTTTTTACATAAACGCATTTGAAAACCAATATACAAAGTTGATGAAAATTAATAAACTCTCTTGATCTTTAATTGACTAGTTCATTGAATTTTTTGAACAATATACAATATACAATTTACAAGTCTATTAATTTTGATATACTACTGACAGGTTTTAATATGCGTTAATTGAAATTAACAGATAAGTTAATTAGTCTGAGTTTAATACACGTGTTTATTATTTTTAATGCAAATACCATACATGAATATTAATTGAAATTAATGAAATTTTTAACAGTGTAGGAAGAAGTATAAATACCAGTTATCTTTAAAATACTCTAATTAGTCTTATGAAATTCTGAATACAAAAGCATTGAATTCTAGAAATCTATACAGTAATTCATTTAAATACCAGAAAGTTCTCGAAATTGATGTACAAGTAGGTTTTTTAAAAATCCATCCATATTCTTAAAATTAAATTTACTTTAAATTCCAGAGTATAAAATTCCAGAAATCTAAATAGCGATCTACAGAAAAACAATACAAATTTGATAAATACGAAAAATTACGAAAAATACTAGAAATTTATAAACATCTAAAATCTATGTTGATAAAGCTTCTTCGAAAATCCGTAAATTACTAAAAATCTATTTAACTTGAAATCCTAGAGTATCTAATTCTAAAAATCTATGTAGAAATCCACGAAAATATTAGAAAGTCCTTTAAATTGTATAAATACTGAAATAATACTAAAAATACCAAAAGTAATAGAAATCTATGAAATTTTGAATACGAAGGCATTGAATTATAGAATTATATACAGTAATTAATTATAATACCAGAAAATTCTCAAAATTGATTTATAAACTTTTTTTTTAAATCCTTTCATATATATAAAATATAATTTACATTGAATTCGAGAGTATCAAATTCCAGAAATCTAAATAGCGATCCACAGTAAAATAAAAAAATTTGATAAATACGAAAAAGTACAAAAATACTAGAAATTTATAAACACCCAAAATCTATGTTGATAAAGCTTCTTTGAAAATCCGTAAATTACTAAAAATCTATTTAACTTGAAATCCTAGAGTATTTGATTCAAAAAATCTATATATAAATCCACAAAAATATTAGAAAACCCTTTGAATTGTGTATAAATACTGAAATAATACTAAAAATACCGAAAGTAATAGAAATCTACGAAATTTTGAATACGAAAACATTGAATTCGAGGAATCTATACAGTAATTCATTATAATACCAGAAAGTTCTCCAAATTGATTTACAAATTGAGGAGCTACAATCAATAAGGCGATAGGCGTGCGAAAATCAGTAAAAGTATTGTCCGCCTCGTGATCTCATGGTCTATTAGTTTCTGTTTATAGTTTTTCTATAACGTTGCAACTTTAGGAGTAAATGAATAAAAGGTGTGTTAGTTTTGAAGCATAAAAACCATGTTTTTTTTTCAACCAACTCGCCCCGAAAAATTTATTAATTAACGAATTGCAAAATTCTTTTTTGCTTTCTACTCGTGAATCTCCAGCGGAGACGACGGTGTTTGCGAAAAAAGTTTTTGTTTATTGTTAAATAGTTTTTTTTTAATCCGAAGCGAAAACCATGTTTTTTGAGCTTCGGACAGAAAAAGTGATCGAGAAAGTTTTAGCTACAGTAAACTTCCCGCGAACAAGTTGATCATTAGCATATGGAGCAACTTTTTGGAAAATATCAACTTGATCACACAATCACTTTCGAA
>JAPYZL010054427.1:0-13546 GCA_030522825.1 Platygaster orseoliae | reverse complement strand
AACTTCCTTTACGTCGAGTTTATATGCCGACCACGGCCGCCAGGCGGCGCCACCGGTACATGCTTGTTGCTTGTACGGTACCGGTGGCGCCGCCTGGCAGCCGGGGTTGGCATGAAAACTAAAACGTATGAAGTAAGGATAGAAAGTTGCAGATAGCCGGATTACATTTAAAAAAACTCTAGAACTTATTACCGTGAGGAAAAAAAAGGTTAGAAAACTTTTTTAAGAATAAGTTTACTCTGATCGGGAATCTATTTTCCTTCCGTAAATTGTTAAAATTTTATGAATTCCTAAAACTGTATGAACACGAGAGCACATTCACGATTGCAAAAAAAAACATCGTAAATCAACAATTTCTCACTGGCGAATTCTCGAAAGAGGAAAATTAAAACGAGTACCGCCAGAAACAAACACCATCAACCATCGCGAAATTGATAAACGAGTGAAATTTTATTCAAATCGAGTGAGAATCCTACAACTCAAACTCGAGTGGAAATTCCACTCTATTTGAGTGAAATTTCAATCGTTTTAGAATGATCAATTCACTCGAAAATATGAAGTGGCTAATTCACTCAATATTTCAAGTGAATTATCACTCTGAAACGATTGAAATTTTAATCGAATAGAGTTAAATTTGAGGAATCGAGCGAATCTGAAAGATCTCCGTTTAAAAGAACTTTTCACTCTAAGTAGTAAAAAATCACTCGAAGACAGATTACATCAGCCCCCTGCAATTTTTTTCCGTCGAGTTTTTATGCCGATCATGGCTGCCAGGCGGCGCAACCGGTACATGCTTGTGCCGGTACCGGTGGCGCCGCCTGACAGCCGTGGCTGGCATGAAAACAAAAACGTATGAAGGAAGAATAGGAGGTTGCAGAAGGCTGGATTACATTAAAATAAATTCTAGAACTTATCACGGTTAGGAAAAAAAAGGTTAGAAAACCTTTTTTAAGAATATGTTTACTCTGATCGAGAATCTACTTCTTTTCTGTAAATTGTTCAAATTTTATGAATTCCGAAAACTGTATGAGCACGACAGCACGTTCACGAATGCAAAGAAAACGTCTTAAATCAACAATTTTTACTGGCGAATTCTCGAAAGTGGAAAATTAAAACGGGCACCGCCGTTTTTATTATATTAAGTTATTAGTCATTGCAATCTCATGGTCAGTCATTAAAATTAAGCATTAGTTGCTATAACAAAAGCTTTGGTTGTAGTACCCAAAACTTTGGTAGACCCATACTTTACTAAATCAATGGTTGCTGTAACCAAAATATTTATTTCGTGTATGATACCAAATTCTATCAATTTTGGGAAATATTCATCAGTATTAAATATCAAATAATTTAAGATCGTCCTCTTTCATAAATGTCCAAAAAAACTTATTGTGAATCGGCACAATGGACAATGAAAAAACTCCTCAATTATTAACCAACGATTTTCCGATCTTTACGTTCTTTCCAATTTTTACTTGTTTTTCGTTTTTGGTGTCTTGTCTTGATTTTTGACCCTGAAGAGGTCCTAAATAAAGGACGGAACGTTGGTTAATAATTGAGGAGTTTTTTCATTGTCCATTGTGCCGATTCACACTAATTGTAAGTGTTTTTTGGGAAATGTTGTTTACACATAACATGTTTCATATATGTTTATGAATAACATATGAGCGGTTGAGAGAAAAAGACAAACTAGTGAGAGACATAAAACATGGACTTGTCATTCTATCTGTCTCTCACTAGTTTGTCTTTTTCTCTCAACCGCTCATATTTACAATGTAAGCAAGAAATAAAATAAGATATTGTAAAATGTAAATGATAAGGGAAATTTTTTGAGTTATTGTAAAAAAATGGGAACAATGAAATAAACTCACAAATTGTAGTTCTAGAAACTTTAGATTAGGTTTAACAATTTACCAAGTTTTCTGATACTCAAAATTAAAATTTAATTTTTACAATTATTATATATAACACTGTTTGTGTGAGAATCGATTTTTTATTTCAACGAACTTTTCAACAGTAGAAAAATTCAATACCTAAAAATACCACTAAACAATCAGTCAATTGATAAATTCTTTGTTAATCGAATCTTTAAAACTATGATCAAATAACATTTCTCAAATTTCTATTATATTCTGGATCATTTTCAAAATTTTAAAAATTTTAGACCGTATACATATGATGAATCATTTTTCTATTTTTATAAATGTAGTTATATTACACAGTTCCTGTAATTTTAAGAATTTTAAAATTATTCAGATTATTCGTATCTTCAATTGTTGTAAAATTTTGATATCAATTATCAGTAACTTTTCAAAACTATTCATAAATACACAATTTAAAACTATAATTTTTACCTTTTTCGAATTTTCTTGATTATTCGTGTAAATAATAGTACGGAGAGTGAAATTTTTAATCGTGCAGGAATTTGAACAGAAACAAAATAGATTGATTGAAGTTGAACGCGTTATACAAGGTTTTGTAAATTTTGAAAGCAGTTACATCGAGTGCTATTCGTATAGCCATGTTTTGAATAACGTGAAATCGCGAATTCGAGTACGCTAATTAAATATATCATATATCACACCGAGAATACGAGCCCATTTAATAGTGCATGCCAACAGTGGAGCATGTATGTGTGCATAGAGTATAAAATTAGTTGCTAGTTCCGTACAAACTTGATGCTAAAATCTTAGAAACGCGATCGGGGCTGTTAAATTTTCTAGTCGTCGTTAAGGCTCTAAGTAACATTACTTTCTTAAATTGAGAATATTCTCCAAGATGAAGTAACATTTCCTTAAATATTTAGGGGAACATTAAAGTGAATTCATTCCAGTATACAGTTGAGGGAGATTCTTGACCTTAATTTTTATAATAAGAAAACATTGGTTGCATTTAATTTATTTACAGTGATGTTATTATAAATGTATCGTCCATTCGCAGGTG
This sequence comes from Platygaster orseoliae, assembly GCA_030522825.1. Taxonomy (NCBI): domain Eukaryota; kingdom Metazoa; phylum Arthropoda; class Insecta; order Hymenoptera; family Platygastridae; genus Platygaster; species Platygaster orseoliae. Next base: position 10,606 of record JAPYZL010054427.1, on the reverse strand, counting down.
CAGCAGCTAATCTTCGTAAAGAGGTCATCAGGAACAAAATAAGGGCGATTGGAAAAATGGCACGCGCGTTCTCCATATTAAGGTAGGATTTTTTTTATCAATGCCTCATATTAGCGATGAGGTTGTATTTACAGTTACCAGATCTATAGTGGTAACTTCGAAATCATTTGTGAAGGAGCTTTTACAGAAGTTATTGAATTTACTGGTTGAATGTACACCGCCATTAAAACCGCATCGTGGTCAAGCATCGTTTTGATCAATTCGTCATGAAAAATTTCTATGACGAGAACGAAGTTTTGCCCAAAATAAACCGAAATTGTAGGGAATGTAAAATATTTCAATTTAAGGGATGTACGAGAATGTACCATTTCGATTATATAATCGTAAAAGCGGTTCCCGGATAGGCGTGAGTCCTATCGATGTTGTGGCGGAAGCGGGTCCGACAGCAAATTCAGTCCCGGTGTACTCGTCAAAAATCATAGACTAGTGATTGAAAATTAAAAAAAATTGCTAGAAACGTCAGGGTCCTGGTCCAAAACTCAAGATTAGCTCGTACCTTGTTCGTATGAAGCAAGGAGAAGTAGCTCTAGGGTCGATAGTCCTTTTTCACAACTAAGTTGTAGCTCTAAGAGGATGTTGAATGAGTCAAACTATCTCAGATCCTCGTCGCAAGTGAAATAATCCACATGTTCGATAATTTCAACGAAAATTATTTATTCAACAAGAATATTACAATATCGTGGCCAGCTCTCTCGCAGTGTCTCTCTGATGGCTCTCTGTTCGAGCACCCGTTTATATACTGCTTCGTATAATACATACTGTGCACAAAAGTTGAGTACTTCACGTTTTGTCTCAAACGAGAATGAAGTTTCATTTATTAGTATGTCATGTACATATGTTTTATATTTTTATACTAAGTTTGAAGTTTTGATTGGACGTGGTGCTTTACATGGGTTTGTAAGATTCTTTTTACCTCGTTTCATAATCACGTTCTGCATTCGACTTATTGTCGTGTTTTTTTTACGAATGAACCTGATTTTTTTTAGCTTCTCAACGATTGAGAAATCGTAACATTTTCAGCCAATCGGAGTCCCGTCAGTTGTCTTTACTATTTCCACGTCGTTTGTCGATATCCTGATGACGTATTTAAATAATTTTTTTATTGTTTAATTGCAAAAAAGTGCATTTTTGCTGATCTAAGAAAAATGCAAAAGTATTTCATGTGAGAAGATACCTTGCACTCCTCGCATGTCCCCGCATTATGCAACTTTTAACCCCCGCACTACTCTTATCAAGAGACTCGGTAGTGTCTCGCGCCAAGAACCGTCGAGACACTACTCCTCTTATTCTGGCGACAACAAACGTGGATTTTCAATACATACGAATATATGTTTTTTTAGATATCAATATGTAATAAAAATCTTTCCGAAATGTTTTAAAAAACAGCCCAAGGACAAGATGGTCTTTTATGTACCCCAATTGAGCTACATCCCTAGTAACTGTTAACCTGATTACACTTTATACAAACCTTATAAGGATTCTGATTTCCTTATAAAATTTATGATTCTTACAAGTTTTACCTTCTATAAACCTTATAAGAATCTGTGATGCTTATAAGTCCGACCTTATAAAAGCCTCATAAGAAAAAAAAACATGAAAAAATATTTTCCTTATAAAAAATTTTTTCTTATAAGGTTTTCATAAGGTCGGCCTTATAAGAACCACAGATTCTTATAAGGTTTTTATAAGGTCAACCTTATAAAAATCATAAATCTTATAAAGAAATCAGAATCCTTATAAGGTTAATATAAGGTATATATAGGGTTTACAGTTACTAGGCACCTTAACACTATTCTCCTTTACTTATTTTAAACTTTAAAACGTACCACCTACAAACAACTAGCTTTCAACTTCAAAGTTCCTTGGCGCGTTCTTTTGATTTTTAATGGTTTTAATGTATTTATTTATTATTGAATGAGTTGGAGAAAAAAAATTTCTGATGATCGAACTGTGAAATAAAAAGAGAATCATTTTTCAAAACCGGAAAATCTTTAAAGGATCATGATGATAACGAACTTTGATAATTTATGATACTATTAGAATGCATTAAAAATTTTTCAGTCTCGGAACTCAGTAAATTTAATTTCAAAAACGTGTGGTAAAAAAATAAACGATTGTTGGAAATGCACAAAAATTCCTTACGATTCTAACACATTTAAAAAACGATTTTCGATTTCATTTTTTTTTTCTAAACAATATATTCCGTTTAGATCAATTAAAATAACCAGTACATAGAAAATAAAGCTACTTTTGAATTCATTAAATATACAAGTTTCTTCTGTATTCAAAAGAATCTAAAAAATTGTGTTCATAATAATTAAATTAGTATAAACTTATTTATTTTTAACACTTACCTCGACATTTTTCACTTCATTTGATCAGCTTTAAACTAAATGTTTAACAAATTAAATACCGTAAAAATTTTGCTATTCATGCTCTAATAATTTATACAGTATTGTTGTTTCCTAAATACATATTTTTTAAATACGAGCTTCATTGTAATGATTAAACAATGTTTTACATTTTTGAAATAGACGCCATATTTACTTCTGTCGGGACAAAAAAAGTCCTTTTTCTGCCAATACCCTAAGCCTTAATAAATAATAATAATAAATGAACCTAATAAATAAATAGGACATAAAATATTAATATGTTTATAATTTTTTTTACTTTATAAACAAGAATGTAACGAATTTCGTACTACTGAATGTTAATAAATCGAAACTTGATTAACTTTTAAATTTTTTTAATTAATATTCGTGTTACATATGTCCGTTGAGTACAATACACTATTTAAATAATATGCAGAGATATACATAACGCGAAGATATGCCCATAAACATTAAATAAATTTCGCGATTTTCTAACATAGATAGGCTTTTTGTCAATTCTCCTACTTCCTGCATATGTATAATTTATCAAAAAAATTTTTATCACTTCAAACTAATAAAAGTATACAAAACATGTACTTTATGTTCTCGAATGTGTGATTTAAAGTACCAATGGATGAAAATCACTTTTCTTAATAGTTTTATTCGAAAGAATTTCTAAAGTGTGCTTTTGATGATGGCGTACAAGATGTGTTGGTCGTGCAAATTTTTCAGGGCAAATGCTTTATGCCTCTTACACTGGTCAAGCCAGGCGGGTATTGTCCGTTGACTGCCCCGGAAGAGAAGAGAGACTGCGTATCTCGAATCTGCTTCAGCCTGAACCGGGCCTCACGACCCTGACCGTTGCTAGTGACCCCGGGTTTGGTCCCTAAAGCAGAAATATTTCAATGTGAAGAAATAAAGTTTTCAAAAAGTCAATTTTTTACATCTATTCAAGAAATCATGAACAAGGTAAATGAACCATATAATTATTACATATTTTTGATTTCTCCAAAATTGAAAGCAAGTCATGATGATTTGCATAGATTTCACGTTTTCTCTGAAACGAGAATGAAATTTCATTTATTAGTATGTCCTGAACAGATGTTTTATATTTTTATACTAATTTTGAAGTTTTACATGCAGAAGTTCACCTATTTTAATTGAAAGTTAGGTTGTAAAAATATTCGCGTTTTCCTGCAAATGCTTCTTCTTCATCTTCAGAACTGTCTTCGTACAGTTTTTTGCCACAGCACCTTGCAGGTATGCTTTTCGATCTTGAATTATTGTACTTCTTGTTTTCAGTACATATATGCACAGCGCTGGTACTAGAATAAATTAGGGACTTATCTTTATTTCATTACTTGAACAGATCTCCTTAATTTGGTAATGTGATTGCGGTGGTTTCTTTGTCTGATTAATTTGATACCTCCGTTTCTTTTATTCTTTTTTTTTGGTTTTAATTTTTAACTTTTTTTTTCTTCTTGAATTCGCAAGATTCTTCAACACCTTGTTGCGTATTCAGTTGCGTTTCCAGAATTTTCCGTGTCTTTTTTCCAGATTGACCTTATTTTTTTAATTCCTCAACGATTTAGAAATTGTGACATTTCCAGTTCATCAGGGTCCCGTCGGTTGTGTTTACTAATTCTACGTCAATTCTGATGACGTAATAAAATAAGTTTTTTATATTTTTTTGTGCAAAAAAAAATGAATTTCAACTGACCAGTCGATTTCCTTGGCTCTGAAACTGGAGTGCTCCCTTCACTGTTGCTGCCTTTTTGATAAACTTCATTTTTGTTAGTTTTTTGAAACGTTTAAACTTTAGGCGCATTCGTCTACTAAATTTTTTATAATCACCAATGTTTTAAAGTTTTTTCAAAGCTTTAACTAACATTTAACTAACATTTAAAGAACATATCCAACTAAAAGTAGTTAGTCCAAACAAACTGTAAATATACAAATAGCTCATAAGTGCTTCCCCCCTAACGTTGTTTACAGAAAAATTGATACTAACAACGGTCGCTTGACTGCAGAGAATCCCTGATTCTTATTTCAAACTTTTATCTTACTTTGATGGTTTTTTTTTATTCTGTGTAGCAATGTTTTCAAAGTTTTTCCGATGTTCTATCTATGAATGCGGATTTATGGTGATTCTAATCCAGTTGTCATTGTCAAACGGTTAGAATCGATATCGTTTGTACTTGTCCAGGCGTGTAAGGTATCACATGCGCCCCGCCGGAACATACGGTTTAACGTCCTTGAATAAAAATCCTTGAGGCAGCTAAGGGCAGTTCGTATCTTGGTTGTTTTCATCGTTTTCAACGATGATGAGGGAATCGTGGTTTCTACAAATACTCCCACAAGTATCAGACGATTCGCGATTCTTAGTAAGTGACTTTATTTATGCCGTCAGCAATTTATGTAAATTTTTTTAGATTTATTCATGGATGCTTCTACGTTTCATCATTAAAAGCTGATTAAAATTTTTTTAATTATTTTTAAATTTATCAGTCAAATTCGTGGTAAAGTTTTCACAGAAATTTCGATTCTGCATTACTGATGTAGAACATCAAAAAATTTGACGTTCTTTCTGAAACGAGAATGAAATTTCATTTATTTAGTATGTCATATACAGATGTTTTATATTCTTATATGTACATGTTGAAAACTCGATGACAAAACTCCCAAATATCCTTCAAAACCATCTAGAACTTGAGATTTTGGTTTTCCAAATAATCCTTCTTTGGCAAATCGAGCTTTTCCGCTTTATTGACGACAGAATAATTGAGGTGCCAATTTTAATGAATACATTAAGTGAAATACAGATTTCACGTTTTTTTCTGAAACAAGAATTAAATTCCATTTATTTAGTATATCGTATACAGATGTTTTATATTCTATGATTGATAAAAATTCAATTGAATCACTATACGAAAATTGTTCCGAAAACTTATTTATTGTACATCTCATACATGATACACCTTTTCGATCTCGTTCAACTTTACGTCTCTCATGTCATCAAGACTCTTGAACTGCATTTTGAGGAAAATGACATTATGAAAATAAAATCGTACTGAGAGTAATGACAATACGCTGATTATGACAATTCTGTAAGAGTGTAATTCTCATAGGAATAAATATATTGCGTTCCATTGCTCGCTACTTTACTTAATTAAATCGAAATTCGTCTTTCTTTCATTTACGAACAGTTGATGTACAATGTTGAGTCTTTTCTGATCACACAAAATTTTCTGCATTGTTGACCGCAGAATAATGGACGAGAGCATTATTAACAATTCGACTATCACTAATGGAAATTTCTCGCGTTACGACACTTTTCGCATTGTAAATGATAATTTGATAGGAATTTTTCGCGTTGTAAGATTAAAAAAGAAAAAGGGAATGTGAAGAAATGGCTGAGTACCCTCTCTCCTTCAATTTTAATTCAAGACTATTTTACGGTTTTAGTCGATTTCGTTGTCTTCAAGCAATGTCTTGAAAACTGTCAAAACGAAATAAAAGTAAGAGGATTTGTGACGCGACCGAGAAAAAAGACCTGTCGAATAAATACAAAACTTTCTGGAATGAATCAAAGTACACTCTCTAGACCAAGAAACTCATTTTCAAAAATTGTTAACTCGAAATTCACAAACTAAATAATCTGAATACATATTTTTTGGACAGTAGGTCCCTTTTCTCGGATCGCGTCACATATAAGTATATTAAAAGACAGGCTTGTTCTCTTATATATGCAGATATAAGATAAATGATCGAGATATTAAGAAAAATCGTGGATTAAATACTTGCGTAAAAGGTGACAACGAAAAAAAAATTAATTTTGTTAACAAGTTTCCTTTTTTTGTAAACTCAAGTATCAAAATGGAAACAATTTTTCAAAAATGTAATAACTCTTATAGTATAAGATTTTATATCGAATCTATATTTATAAATTGTGTAGGGAAGAATGGGAAGTTGAGAAATAGAGCCATTTTTCGTTACGTTTCAAAAGTTTGACGTTTGATGACAAGGTACAAATTCATTTCTAAATGTAATCTAATTGTTCAGCTGGAATTCATTTGTAAACACGCATTTAGAGCTCATTCCCATGGTGGGTGTTTGAAAATTTTTGGAAAAGTTTCTCGACAAATTTTAACATCAATATTTTCAAAAATGAACGCAAGTGAATTGCAAAGGTATGTGCTGGATATTGTACATGTATTTATTGTCAGTTCTGTGAGCATTTTGGAGCATTTGCAATGCACGTTTCGGAGGTACATAGTCACAGTCATAGTCACTCTTGCTGCGTTTGTGAGATGTTCGAGCTTCGGTGCGCTCAGCTAAAACAAATAGGCCGATTTCGCCCCGCCTCAATGCACAAAAATTACAAAAATATGATTTTGGAAAAACAATATTGTACCCCCACGTCATAATGATTTTACTACAGGACCTGGCTTGTCCAGGTCAAGGTATGTCGGGTACTACTCCTTTGTATGTACAACTTCCTTGTATTTTACCAAAAACGCTCAACAATGCAATCATAAAAAAAGAGTAAGGAATATCGGACAGTCAAATCCGTTACCCTGTAAAATATCCGCATGCACGCCAATATAACTTTTCTCAGAATATTTTTAATTGTGTCTTTTGTTTTCAAGTAGTGTCTCAAAACTCGCCAACATTTCCAAACATTCAAGAAATAGATATTTTTTTCCTATGAATTGTATTTTGACAAAAATTCTTATTTTCGTTTAACAGAATGAACACACAGCTGCCAGAAGTGTCGAACTAAAATTTTAACCTTTCAGTTATGTAGAATATGATGATTTAAGGGTAGTTTTTAAGTTTAAAAACATAACCCATCCCACAACTCTCCATTCTTCCCTAATAACATACTTACAATCGAATTATTTTGTACACGCGATAGTGGCGGTGGACATCACCTTTGTGAATAAATACATATGTATTTATAATATCCTTGAAAACTTATGAATTTCATCTATTGCAGATGGTTCATTTTGATCTGTTGAAAATTCAATGTATTGAATTATTGCATACGGTTGATTGCATGATAGTCGTTCAATTCGATGAAAAAAGTTGCTCATCTGATTCTTTTTTGAACTACTAAAATATACGGAATTCATTTGTTTTTTTATTTGTTTTGAATTGTTTATTTAAAAACACAGATGTACATGGTTTATATAATGCCATCGAATAAACAAGACGGAGCTTTTATGATGGTTTCTATGTTTATTGACGCGTGACGCAGCACCGGACGCAAAGATCGAACTACTAATAAATAGAATGGTTTTGAAATAAGCACTTTCATAATTCTTTTTTGTATTTGTATTTAAGTTGATTTATTATCTTTTATGGCTTTGCGGTGAACAATCTTTTTTCGTTTACTTTCTTAGTCATTTTTGTCAATGCATGACTCACAGCACGATTTCTGAACAAATTCTGTTTTCTCAACCTTAATTTATTTTTTCGAAACCTCTTGCATTCTGACTAAAATTGACTGAAGAGTTTTTCTACTCACACTTCATTGTGAAAAACAATTACAAAAAATTATATATTAAAAACCTAACCCAGGAAAAGAGAACGAGAGCGTTGAAGGCAGCGTTAAAATTTCTTATGTTTTTGGTGTTTTTTCCATGCTTTCTGTGCGGCTTTTCTTAACACTTTTTCTTGACCTTACTTGTTAACTGCCCAGACGAGAATTCCAAAATTCGAAAAGAGTGTGAATTTCAATCGCACATTATAATACTAGAAAACAAGTCTCAGATATTTGAGATAATTTTACATCATAAAAACATTGGTTGGTTATCATGTCACCTGTTGCATAGCGACTGTTACTTTCGTAAAATGCATAGCACCTTCAGCAGTCTTGAAACTGTAACTTACATATTCAACGGTGACCGTGCAAAGGTTTACAGGCTCTTGCTATGCTTGATATTTCTAGTAGCAGTCCCCCAAATGAGGCATCTACTTCTCAGGTGTTGAGCCAAATCTTTTAGCAAAGTCTCCGAGACGGAATTTGCGATACTTTACATAAGTCTCTACCGACTTCGAAAAGTCAAATTTGAAAAAGAATAAATTCCAATCAAAACTGAAATTCAAGCACCGACTTGGAAAAGTCAATTTTGTAAAAGAATAAATTCCAATCACAATTAAAATTCAAGCACTGACTTCGTAAAGTCAAATTTAAAACGAATAAATTCCAATCAAAATTAAAATTCAAGCACTGACTTCGTAAAGTCAAATTTAAAACGAATAAATTCCAATCAAAATTAAAATTCAAGCACCGATTTCGAAAAGTCAAATTTGTAAAAGAAAAAATTCAAATCAAAATTAAAATTCAAGCACCGACTTCGAAAAGTCAAATTTGTAAAAGAATAAATTCAAATCAAGACTAAAATTCAAGCACCGACTTCGAAAAGTCAACTTTGTAAAAGAATAAATTTAAATCAAAATTAAAATTCAAGCGCTGACTTCGAAAAGTCAAATTCGAAAAAGAATAAATTCAAATCAGAATAAAAATTCAAGCACCGACTTCGAAAAGTCAAATTCGTAAAGGAATAAATTTAAATCAAAATTCAAATTCAAGCAATTCAAAACCAATAGAATCTGATATCTTACTTTTTTCGGTGATGCAGTTTCCAAATGTCGTTGACAAAAGTATAGAAAAATAAAGGGGGAAAGAAGTTCACTATTCGAGTAAACTGGGACCAAATCTTCCAAACAAATCTCAGTTTCGAAGTTATTACCTAGCACAGAACTGGGAATACTCAATTGCTCCTGAAAATTCTCGCCGTTTTTATATTACTTTTAATCTCTTAATTTGCGTCAGAGAAAGCCTTGAGATGACCGCATGATCTCGGCATGTGGTCTAAATTCTAAGTATTTCGATAGATCGGAAATTTTTCTATTTGATAATTCAAAGATTGCATAAAAAAGTGTCACGGTATCTCTCATTACGTACGAATTAGGATACGGCTGGTTGGAGCTATATCTCTTTACCCGCTCGAGTAGAAGTAATGCTAGATTATTTGAAAAAAAAAATAGATCCGTTGAAGTGTGATTTATTAAGGCATTGAAGTGGAATAATAGCTTAAATCTCGTAAATGAATTTTCAAAAATTATACTATATATTCCCGATATATAACAGTATATTCGGAGTATTTGAAGGATTTGGTTCACAAGTCGTCCGTTGATTTTGTTCCCTCTTAAAATTAGATTGAGTTTTCAGAGTGTTGTAGAAAGAGTTGACGAACTCTCAGAAGAATAAGTGGAATAAGTATGTCATGTACAATTGCTTTATGAATTTATGAATTTATGTAGTTGATTTTTTTTCGGTTGTTTTAGAGAATCTTGTTTCAAAGTACAGCTTTTTCATACTGTATGGTGGATGGTTATAAAAAACCATGGATTTTTACGGTTGTTTCGGTTATAACTCTGTCGTTGTCAAGACTCTTCGAGAGTTTTATGAAAATAAGAGAAAAAAGGAATATCAAGGATGAATCTTAACAAACTTCATTGTGGGAATCGGAATCTGATTCTTTTTTGAACTACTAAAATATACGGAATTCATTTATGTTCTTATTTGTATTGAATTGTTTATTCAAAAACACATTTGTACATGGTTTATATAATGCCATGGAATAAACAAGACTTTTATAATGGTTTCGATGTTTATTAACGCGTGACGCAGCACCGGTCGCAAAAATTGCACTACTAATAAATAGAATGATTTTGTGATAAGCACTTTCGTAATTCTTTTTTGAATTTGTATTTTAGTTGCTTGATTATCTTTTATGGCTTTGCGGTGAACAATATTTTTGTTTACTTTCTTGGTCATTTTTGTTAATGCACGACTCACAGCACGATTTCTGAACAAATTCTGTTTTCTCAACCTTAATTTATTTTTTCTATGCCGCTTGCATTCTGATTAAAATTGACTGAAGATTTTGACTGAAGATTGACTGAAAATCTCTACTCCTGGATGGCGGTCTGTGTATTCAAAGATTCTTGGGTGCAATGAAACTTTTGGTACAGTTAATAAAAGAATATTTACTATTAGCTGTGTAGAATCGGGACTTGGACTTGGAACACAGTTCCAGCTTTTCTCTCCTCGGTTCTACGGTGACGATGGGGTCGGAGGAATCGTCGTAATGTCGGATTCC
>JAPYZL010054408.1:0-21812 GCA_030522825.1 Platygaster orseoliae | reverse complement strand
TGTGTCGCAGCAGTTTGTTTACCATATGTCTAAGCTTGGTTTGTGACGTTTTGGATATGTCAAAATCGACCAACTCTTACTGCTAGAGCCATCAACTGACAAACAGCGAGAACTTAGTTGCGCACCTAATATAAGAGTATGGTAGATTCCAAAACTAGTCAGTCATTTTTTTTAATATTTAAAAACTTTTTTTCATTCTAAGACAACCCTTATTATATGAATAAAATAAACATAATAATGCATAACATTAATAATAATAAACCTTCATTTCAAAAAATTATAACTTCTTCAAAAATTAAAATATAAAGTATGAAATATAAAGTATAATATATAGTATATAATATTAAGTATAAAATAAATAATAAAATAATAATATTAGGTATAAAATATTATACTACAGTATAAAGTATTAAGTATTTATATTTATCAAATATAAATATATTTATTATTTAATAAAAATAAAAATATAAAATATAAATTTGTATACGATACATATTTTAATAAAGATTAAAATATTAAATATAAAATATTAACACATAAAAAAATTTTTTTTTTAATATAAAGCTTACAAAAATTAACGTTTATATACATGGTAATAAATTCAAATTTAAATAATAATGAATTTACAGAAATTTATCTCACTGATTTGTACTTAATTTCTAAATATTCTTCTAATTCCTAAATTACTCGAATGTTGTAAAATATCACAAATTGGTTAAAAAAATATCTTAAGTTTTCTAAGTAGTTTAAAAAACGTAATTTTCTGAAATCCATCTAAAACTACATGATTCTCATGATACAAAACCTTTTAGAATTAAAATTATTTAAACATTATTCAACTAAAATTTTGTCATTTTCTTTGTGTTAGTTTTTTAATTTTTTCCCTACAATTGTTAACAGAAAGAGAAATTGTTTACATTTAAGAACGTGAAGAAAATGAAAAAAAAATTAACCTAATGAAAGTGAAAGTGAACAAGTAAAATCAGTAAGAAACTGTTACAAAACTTTATGTGTAAATTTGAAAATATAAATCATAAATAAACTTACATACGATGGCATGCAGAGGCAGCGGCAACGTTCAAGAGGGGAAAAACGTAGATAATAAATCTTAATTCCTTGTGCGGTAGAAATGAAAATAAAAGAACGAACGTGATTCCTGGTATTGTTAAAGTCCAAACTCTCGAATCCCAAAACATGCCCAAAGGTATTAATAAATATGATAGTCCAAGGCCTCGTGGCAATGCAGAGTAAAAATACCACAAAAACGGTGAAGTCTGTTTTTTTTTTCATGTTAAGGATTTTTTAGCCAGTACAAAAAACATGTCAAAATTTTTTTCATCATATTGGTACATAATTAATTTTAAATGGAATTTATTACTTGTAACACAACTGTAAAAGAATAATTTTTACTGTATCTAAAATTTAATAACATACAGAAAAATTTTTTGAAAAATTGAAAGGATACACCCCAATCACTGCTTTTGTTAAGAATGGCATTGAAATAAAATACTTCTCCTTCTGGCCATACGATGCGTCCCCAAAAAATGGAATCCACAATTATTGTTAAGAGCAGAAAAAATATTCCAGCTGGGACAGCAATTTTGAGCATCCTGCAAAATTTCTTAATGACATAACATTTTTTAAAATTTTTTAAAACTTTATGTGATAAATTTGTAACCTTGGAATGGAAAGTTTTCTGTTTGCAACATCAAACAATAGAAAAAGTCCTAAAAGTAGTGCTAACTCGCTTCGGAAAATAATTATCGCTGCTGCTGAAGAATATATAAAAACCACATGGCTCTGTTTTAGCCACCCATAAAGTGCCATTAAAACTGAAATTGAATAGCTTATTTCAATATAGCTGTACATTCAAAAAAAAAAAGAAAAAAAAACAATAGTTTTAGACATTAAATAAAATTTAATTAATATAATATATTATTATAAATATAATATATTTATTTAATATAAAAATAATAAAAAGAAAATTAAAAAAATGTCAAAATTTCCATGTATTTATGAATTAAAATTTTTACTAGAATTCAACCTGTAAAATTTTTATGTTAACAATGTTGTAGAATAAACGTTTATGATGTCACATTTTCATAAAAAAAAATCATCTTATAATTTCCAAATGAGGAAATAAATAAATGAGTATTTAAATGAAAATTACCCAATGGCATCGTCATAATGTTTGGCAATGATCTGCTAAGATAATACATAAAATGATACTGTGTCACAGAAATCAATATGAACCAGTTCAAAAATTTGCTGCCAAACACGGGTCGTAATCCATGCCTATACAATTTAAATGCCCAAATAACCAGTAATCCTAAAGTTGCTCGAACTGGAAAAGAATGAAAAATATTAAAATTTCTCTATTTAAAAATTAAAAAATAATGGCCCAAATATAAAAAATTATGCAACCATATATTTTTCATCAAATTTTCAATCTAAAAATTGGCAAATAAAAAATTTTTTTTAATTGCAATCAAATTAGTTTTCTAAAAATGAAGTGAATAGCAGAAAATAACAAACAAAAATTGATAAATAAATATCTTTTCATTTTGAAATTTTTTAGTTTCTCAATAAATATCAATTTTCTTCAGAAAAATGATCAATATCTTGTTTTATAAAGATCTATCTATATGCATATTGTTTTTTTTGTTCTTTATTTTGTAAGGATCCTGATGAACTAATTAACAGTTAAAATATTGATTGATGATATGAAATAAATTTGGACATTAATATTTTGATAATTAAATATTTCTACTTTAATTTTTAAATAGAAAAAAATGGTTCAAAATGCAGAATAAGTAAATGAAGGAATTTAGAAATTCAAAAAAATATATATAAAATATTCATAGTAATACGATTTCGAGTAAAAGAAATTTCAAATGAAAATTACTGATTGTAATGTTTAAATACTGTAGACATATACATTTATTTACATATAAAAATTACTGTGATGGAAAAATATTAAAATTTCTCCATTTTAAAATAAAAAGATAATGGCACAAATATAAAAAACTATACAACTATATATTTTCCAATCAAATTTTCAATTTAGAAATTGGCAAACAAAAAATTTTTTCAATTGCAATTATAGCTTTCCCAAAATGAAGTGGGTCACGGGAAATAACAAACAAACATAAATTAATGAATTAGTATCTTTTTAGTTTGGAATTTTTTAGTTTCTCAATCAACATAAATTTTCTTTAGAAAAATCATTAATCTTTCGTTTTATAAAGACCTTTCTGTATGTATATTGTTTTTTTAAATTATTTATTTTGTAAGGATCTTGATGAACTAACATTTGAAATATTGATTGATGATATGAAATAAATTTGGACATGAATTTTTTAATAATTCAATATTTCTAAAAAAATTTTTATATAAAATAGAAATAAATGGTTCAAAATTCAGAATAAGTTAATGAGGGAATTTGAAAATACAAAAATATATATAAAATATTCATAGTAATACAATTTCGAGTAAAAGAAATGTCAAATGAAAATTACTGACTGTAATGTTTAAATACTGTAGACATTTACATTTATTTACATATAAAAATTGCTGTGATTGAAAAATATTGAAATTCCTCTATTTTAAAATAAAAAGATAATGGCACAAATATAAAAAATTATGCAATCATATATTTTCCTATCAACTTTTGAATGTAAAAATTGTTGAATAAAAAATTCTTTTAATTGCAATTATAGCTTTCCAAAAATGTAGTAAATAGCAGTAAATAACAAAAAAACAAAAATTGATAAATTATTATCTTTTTATTTTGGAGTTTTTTAGTTTTTCAATAAATATCAATTTTCTTTAGAAAAATTATTAATCTCTTGTTTTATAAAGATCTATCTACATGCATATTTTTTTTATTTTGTTATTTGTTTTGTAAGGATCCTGATGAACTAATTAATAGTTGAAATATTGATTGATGATATGAAATATATTTGGACATGAATATTTTGGTAATTCAATATTTCTAATTTAATTTTTAAATAAAATAGAAATAAATGGTTAAGAATTCAGGATAAATAAATGAAGGAATTCGGAAATTCAAAAATAGAATAAAATATTCATAGTAATACAATTTCGAGTAAAAGAAATTTCAAATGAAAATAACTGATTGTAATGTTTAAATACTGTAAATATATACATTTATTTACATAGGAAAATTTCTGTGAGGGAATAATATTGAAATTTCCCTGTTTAAGAATAAAAAAAATTACACAGACAAAATTACGCACCCACCTACATATTGTGAGCAAAACTTGTTGAGCCTCAAATACCGTAAAGTTTGCACAAAAGGAGATGCAATACCAGAAATTATCATCGGACCCAAAAAAGACCTTGGCACAACCCCAGGAAATTCATGGTGGTCGTACTGTATAAAAATATATGAATGTCAATGGAAATACGTTTAATCCAAAAAAATATACAGGACTTAATATGTACAATTATAAAAAATGCGTTAGATGAAATGTTCACATTCTTGGAAAAAAAGCAACCCACGAGAAAGACCCGGTGACACTAAAGTTATTTTCGTATATTCTAAGTTTACACACATATGCATTAGTAAAATGCATCGATTCAGCGACGTTTTTCCGGATTTAGGAAAAGTGCAATAACCCGCTGAATGTTAAAAATTAAACTTTTATTGATAACGCGCGATATAACGAATTTTGAGAGATGAAATTAAGTTTTCAGTTTTTACCTCGTCTAGGTTAGGTCCGTGATACAAAATATCGTGCATTGCCTGTATATTGAAGCTTTCTTCAACTTTCGTGAATGGGCAAAACAGGAAATGCACTGCCGCTACAGAGACAATTAAATAATCCACCATTTTGCGGTTCATTGTTTTTTCCTCATAATGCGGTTTTTGGTGGCGTGGAAAAGAATAATAACCGATAATAACAAAAGTAGCGAAGTTGTGTAATGTACACTAATGTCAACTAATGTAAACAATTCCAAACAAACAGCTGCAAATGCAGACGACAGAAACAAGCAGAAAGAACAGAGTCGAGCACAATTGAACCTAATTGTGATCAGGCTGATTCCGAGGTAAAGATAGAATTAATAAATAAATTACATTTATAATTAAATGTCTATGATCCAAAATCTGCTTGAAATAATAAAAAAAATGATTTGATTCAATCTTAAGTTTAAATATAATTTCCGTTATTTTTATATCGTGGTTATGTTGGTAGCACTTAGCGCTTATCAGTGTCACCAATCTAATAAGGTATATCTTCCCTCTCTTTCTAACATCAAAACATAAAACAGTTTATCTTTGTTGCGTTGTGGAATTTTGCTCAACTGTGATCACTGTGATTGATTTATTGAATATTGTTGTTGGTTGTGAACTTTGATTCGTAGTTTTACAGTGCTGTTACTTATTGGGCTTATTGGAATAAATCTTCATACAATCGCTTCCACCACATTTTCGCTTTATGCGGTGAAAAAGTAGTTGCCAAAAACTTGCGAAAACTGTGCATTTTTTCGCGTCACTGCCGCGCCAGTCGAGTATTTATAAATCGCGGAAACCGTTTTGTTGTTTTTCACGTCTCTCTTCGTTCGCTTCAAAATGTCCAGCTTAGTTCTGAAAAATTTGCAACGATGCCAACAAAATATCATGCCCCAAAGTAAGTGAGATAATTTTTATATGATTTTGGTTTTTTAAATGCTACGTCATGTTTGTTTGGAATTTATAATAATCATGGTTTCGCATCGCATATCGTCATGATCGAGTTTGCGATCAAAGGGCGATTTTTGCGAATCAATTTCTGACACGTGACATCATTCAAGGATTTTAATTTTTTTGAATTGGAGACTGTTGATGAGGATTTTTTGTGACCCTGAAAGCGTTGAGTGCATTAGAGCAGATTTCAAGTTTTTAAATTTTTAGAGGAAAATATCTTGGAATTTCTATTTTGGAATTTTTTATATTGGAATATTATGTAACATTATTATATTTTAATATATTTATTTTTGAATTTTTGTTGCTTGACTCAAATTTAGGGAACCTAATAGTCAATATCACTAAATTTTTTTAAAAGAATTCCAAAATGTCCAATACAGCATTTCACATGAAAAGAGAACAGATTATGCAACGAATTACAAAGTTTCAAAATTTAATTTTTATTCCAATATATATTTAAATTATATTTACTTATTAATAAAATAATTTAATTTAATTACAAAGTAAATATATTATTTTTTATAAAACAATAATAATTTTTTATATTGCAATTTTTTTATTGGGATGTCTAAAGTTTGGAATTCGCAAATAATTGGAGCAATCAGTTTTAAGTTTTTTTGCTTTAAAATTCTGATTACATTCAGTTTTTAATGTTTCGGAAATTTGAAAACGAAAAATTGCACTTATTGGTCTGTAGTCTGGAGAAAAGAAACTTAAATCAGGCGTATTTTTGACAATGGATTACGAAAAAACTACATATGATATTGACACAAAGTTTTTTTTTATATTATTAGTACATTATTGAAATTAAAAAAAAAAATTTTTTTTTCGTTATCTTGGCCTTTACACATCCTTGAATCGACCTCTGCCATAGTAGACTTTTTGGCACGATTTCTCAACTTCAGAACCTTGAAACATGAAAAAAATCATATTTTTCTATTTTTCACTAATATGACTATGATTAGACACGAGTTTTTTAAGAAAAAATTTCTTTTCAATTTTCTACAGCTATTTTCAGCTAGAAAAACAAGGTAGAAAATAGAACTTTTTCTTTAAATTTGCTGCCATTATGTTAAATTTTAAAATCTTTCAAAAAGCTTGTGTCTAATTGTAGTCAGATTTGTAAAAAGTCAAAAAACATGATTGTTTTCACGTTTCAAGGTTTAGAAGCTGAGAAATCGTGCCAAAAAGTCTACTATCTCGCGACGGCCGAGGTTAATTCAAGAACTCGTCAAAGCCAAGATAACGAAAAAAAAGAAATTTTTTTTTGTTTTTAAATTTCAATAATATACTTATTCAATAAAAAAAAATTTGTGTCAATATCACGTATAGTTTTTTCGTAATCCATTGTCAAAAATACACTCGAAATTCAGGCGCGAAGGTAGACGATCGCCTTAATGTTAACAATTGAACCTTTAAATGTAAAAAGAAAACATATTCAGTTGTAAATTCAGAAAAATTCCATTACCATTTCTGGACCATTCAAAACATATTCATTGACAAATTTTTATTTTTTATAATTGAAGATATCAATTATTATTATTTTTTGAATATTGATAATCTTGGAAAAATCACAAAAAGAATAAACCCTTACAAATTTTCCTAAAAAATTTAGCCTATAGATATATTTTCTCGACGAGTTATGATTAAATGAATTTTTCTGTAAAATTTCAATTTTATAACATCTTTTTCCGCAATGATTTTAGTTAAAAAATTGGTTTACAAAAACATTGTATTACGGGAAATTTCCCGAGGAACCTGAAAGAAAATGACTCATTGACTGTTTTTAATGAAAAAATCTCAGAAACGCAGCTTTAAAAATTAAAAAAAATTTATACATAAAATACACTATTTTTGGAAAATCCATTGTTACCATATAATTGATGGAACTTGAACCAAAATATTCATGGAAATGGCTTGTACAAATAAAATATGTACAAATCGCTGTCACATAAAAACAAGTGTAAAATAACAAAATTACTCTAAAAATCTTTCATTTTCTTCAAATACAAAGCCCAAAGTAACTATTTTTCAAAAAATACAAATGATTACTACTCCTGGAACATGAATTTTGCTAATATTGTAAAAACTGCAAAGAAAGTTATTTGTAAATTATAAAAACAATGTGAAAATTGATAAATTTATCTTGTACCCCTTCCATTTATTAATAAGTAACAGTTTTTTTATCATTTCTGAAGTACGATCATCATTAGACATTTTTAAGGAAAACAAAAAATATTAAAAAATAGTGTATTTTGGGTATAAATTTTTTTTCAAAATTTTTTGCAACTGTATTTTCAGGTTCCTCAGAACATTTTCCGTAAGACAGCTCACTTAACCTATTTGTTGGCATTGACGCAATATTGCTTCAAATATTCACGTGCCTTAAATGGCACGAATTTTCTCTGCCAACGAAGGGGTTAATAACCATTTTTGAGCTGAAGTGTCAATGCAAAAAAAATTAAAGTGGAAAAAGTTGTGAAATAATTCAAAAAAACATAACTTGCAGAGAAAATTTTTTTTCACATTGAAATTTTCAGGATTTTGTTTATATTCTAATTTAGGAGAAGCAGGAAAAATTTTTTCAAGTAAATCTCCAATTCGTTACATATGCCGTTTTCTTATCATGTGAAATGCCATGTAAAAAAATTTTTAATTTTTAAAAAAAAATTTGATGATATTGACTTTATTTGGTTCTCTAGATTTGAGTCAAACAACAAAAATTCCAAAGTTTCAAAATTGAATCATTAAACTTCAAAATAAGATTGTTGATGTAGATGTAATATTAATATTTTATATCTATGTCTCTGAAGTCCCAAACGTTTTAAAATAAACGAAAAAATAAAAAGAGTGGCACCATCATTCCTAGTAATAGAATAAATTCCTAATTTTTGATATTTAACAAATATTATTTACTGTTTCTCATTATTTTTAATTTTAATCATGGGTGGAAATGAACAATGAATTTTTTTTCGTTTTCGTTTATTTCATAAACGTTTGGAACTTCAGGCACATTTATATCCAATATTTTTTATATTGTTTTAACTTTTGATGATACATCAGGATATGAATATTTTCCATCCAATATATCAGGACCAATAGTAACATTAAAAAAATTTGATATTGATATTAGCAAGAATATAAACAACTCTACTTCAAAATTTCTAAAACCATAGAACTGTTCCTTTTTTTTTGGTAATGGTAAAATTTTTCTTCAAGTTTCTACAGTTTGGGAGGCTTCATGGATGAAACAAAGAAGATTGGCATCTACAACGCCAAATCCTGCTGGAAAAAATATCGTTTTCATTGACGGTGTTCGAACTCCGTTTTTATTATCAGGAACCAGCTATGACAAGCTCATGCCCCATGACTTGGCTCGAGAAAGTTTGGTGTAAGAAAAAATTATAATAAATATTTGAGGAACATCGCCAACAATAAAATGTGCTAAAATCATGGACTGGGACCAAATCGAATTTCAGTTCCAGTCCTTACTACACTGTGCAACACAAAATTTGCAACCGCCAAAGTAGAAGCAAAAATGGAATATACGCTAAATTTAAAAATGCATGTGTCTTGGGGTTTTGCAAAGTTAGCTTGTAAAAACGGCTAATAAAGCAATTTGTTTAATATTTTCTCTCTTTTTAGTACATCAATTGACTAGTTGTGTCTTTCTCGCACCTCAAGGTTTACATGGAAAGTTTTATTGAGCTAATTCAATGAAACCCTGAGACACGCGTGTCTTCAAATGTAGTGTGGATTCCATTTTCATTATTATTTTCCCGGTTATAAACTTTTATCTAAAATTTGTCGCAGTGCTATATAATGGAAACTTATTTTTTCAAATCAAATGATTATTTTTCAGTAATTTGCAGAAGAAGGTGGGCTTCCCAAAAGAAATAGTAGATTACATAGTTTACGGGACAGTGATGCAAGAGGTGAGGACATCTAATATAGCGCGTGAGGCAGCGCTGGCAGCCGGTTATAGTGAGCATACACCCGCACATACAGTGACAATGGCTTGCATTAGCAGCAACCAGGCCCTCACCACAGGCATGGGCCTTATTGCTTGTGGCGTTTATGACGCCATTGTTGCTGGCGGTGTTGAGTTCATGTCTGACATCCCCATCAGGCACAGTCGTGCAATGCGCTCCCTGATGCTCAAGGCCAACAAGGCCAAGAGTCCAATGCAAAAACTTTCACTCCTCGCTTCCATCCGACCTAAGCATTTGGTTCCTGAGGCAAGTATTTTCACTTAGTGAACATGTATGTTAAAGATCAAAATAAGACCATTCTGGGGATAGGAATTAGTTTCGAAACAAATCCTTCAAGAAATCCTTCAAAAAAGATTCCCAAGCTATTTTTAATATTATGAAGAATTTGTTTCGTATCCCCAACATTCTATATCGAAAGGTAGAGAAGAAATAGGTATACAAATAGAAAGGTATACAAGAAATGTACGTAACACATTCTTTTACATGTTCAATACAGTTACCAGCTGTAGCCGAGTTCTCAACCAACGAAGTCATGGGTCATAGTGGTGACAGATTGGGCGCTGCTTTCGGTGTCACCAGACAGGAGCAGGATGAATACGCCCTGCGCTCGCACACCCTTGCTGCCAAGGCCCAGCAACAGGGCAACCTCTCTGACATGGTCCCATTTTTAGGTTTGTCACGACTTTACTTTTCTCTGGAGGTCACTTAAACCCACAGAAAAGTATTTCCAACATATAAAAACATGTTCATTAAAGGATGATTCACTTCAAGGTACCTTCAGAGAAGCTATTTTACCCATTTATTTGTATTTTTTCAGTGCCAGGAAGTTCTAAAGTCGTTGACAAAGATAATGGCATCAGGGTATCGTCAATGGAGCAGCTGGGAAAACTCAAGCCAGCTTTTGTCAAGCCATACGGCACGGTCACTGCCGCCAATTCCTCTTTCTTGACTGATGGCGCTTCAGCGGCTTTGATCATGACTGAAGACAGGGCCAAGCAACTTGGGCTTAAGCCTAAGGCTTACTTGAGAAGTTTCACTTACGTTTCTCAGGACCCCAAGGATCAGCTTCTCCTGGGACCTGCTTATGCCATCCCAAAAGTACTAAACTGTCAAGCTCAAAAAAAAGGTTTTATTTAAAATATTTTGAATTAATTTTGTTGTTTCCCTCAGGTTTTGGAGAAAGCCAAGTTGGACCTGAAGGACATTGGTGTATGGGAAATTCATGAGGCTTTCGCAGCCCAAATATTGGCTAATTTGAAAGCCTTGGACTCAGATTGGTTCTCTAAAAATTATCTCAAGCGAAGTGGAAAGGTTGGTGTCCCGGATTTGGCCAAATGGAACGCGTGGGGAGGTTCCCTTTCGATCGGACACCCATTTGCTGCAACCGGAGTGCGCTTAGCAACCCACACAGCCAACAGGCTTATCAAGGAGGATCAGCAGTTTGGACTTATCGCTGCTTGTGCCGCAGGAGGCCAGGTATTAACAATACCAGTTCAGATTAAAAGAATTGATATTCGAAGAAATCAATGTTTAACAAGAACTTCTGTTTTTTCTTTTTTGCAGGGCGTGGGCATGATAGTCGAACGTCACCCAGACGCCAAACTTTGAAAAACTTAAGTGAATCCTTGTTGACGTGAGAGGGTTGATAAATCATGAAATTATATATATATATATATTTTATCTATGGAAACTGGAATATTCTTTTATATAACGTTGTATTGTAAATAAAAGTGAATATAAGTACACATGTACGAGTATTAAAGTCTTTATTTTGTTTTTCTCAATTATTTAAAGATTCAACACTGTATGTGACCATGTGTTTTCTCGTTGCTTGGTCTAGGATTGTCTTGATATCACTGCAGCCTTTCAAGGCTCGGATTTTCATTGGTTGCAACTGCGACACGTGTAATCTCTGGCCAGATCCCTGGGCGATGACGATAGGATTGCTAGAGTTAGAGTTATCTGAGATCAGTCCAGGAAGTGCGACTATGGAAATTGTGGCTCCTCGTGAAAATTCTTCTAGGTTGTTGGCATCGAGCAGTCCTGCTCCTTGAGTATTTGCTGTGTCTCCAGAAACCGACTCTGTCAAAGTCACGGAACATCCAACTGCATAGTCCTGAAAATATGGAATTTATAGATTTAGATTTGTTTCATTCACAATGATAAAATTTAAAGATGATTACTTTGATGGGAATGCCGGCGTCAATTAATGCTAAAGTGACAGCATTGATGGCAACACAAAATTCGCTTCCGTCGATTTGCAGAACCTGGACGAAAATATCTATCTGAGAACCGATAATGGTCTCAGGGTTGACGATGGCTTCAATTGCATGGCAAAGCTGGTTGGCTTTTTCCTGGGACTTGCGGTCCCCCCGGGGTCTTTTCCTTCTTTCAGTGATTCCGGAAGCAAACAATGCAGTGCTGTATTGACAGTTTACTCTTGGCGTGTTTGGTTTTGGCTACAAATAAAAAAGGAAAAAAATGATGAACTGATGTGAGGAACTTTTGAAAATCTGAGCTATTATCCAATTTTCTAATAATTCATGAGTATTGTGAATTCCTTAGTATTTTTTAAGGATTTCTTAAAATGAAGAATTTGAGAATCTCGAGATTTTACATGCTGATTAGGAATTTTAGGATTTACAATTTTTCATGAACTAGTTTTAGTACTCTTGCATTTGAAATTTTAGTGTTTGAAAAGAACGGAAATTCCAAATTTGAAAATAAGGCATATTTATAAAACTCATATCGAAAAATCAAGATTGAGTAATGAAAAATAGTATAGGGTTGTTTATAAATAAAAGAATAAATTGAAATAATATATTGAATACCAAAAATAAAGTAGGAAAATGCTGGAAAAAAATATGAACTATAATTCTCACATGAAATTAATAATTTTCGCAATTTCTATTTAAGCAGTTAAATTGAAAAAATATATGAAATTTTTCATTGCTTCTTGAAGATGTAAATTTAAAATTAGTAACTAAAATTACAAAATGTGCGTTGTCTCAAACGAAAACAGAAAAAAAATTCGTTTTATATTTCCACCCAAGATGAAGGCGAAAAACATGTTTGTACCTTGGATAATATTTGTTAAATGCAAATAATTATTTATTGTTTCACTAAAGAGAGATGATAACAGAAGCATTTTTTTTGTTTTAGTTTATTTTTAAATGTTTAAAAATTTCAGAAACATTTATATGAAATTCAAAGAATCTGATATGTGTAATGTTTTATATTTGAAAATCTCATAATTAAAATAAGTTGATAAGATCTAAAATACGTAAATGTAGAGTTTTAGATATCTAAAACTTTACAGAATTATTAACAATGAAATTTATTGCAAATAACAGAAAAATATTTTATTATGTACGATATACTTAAATTATGATTATTTTAAATTAAAAAAAAATTAAAACGAATACAGAATTCTAATCAAATAATTGAATTTTGATGCACATCTATTCAAATTTAAACAATGTTTTAATTAATAGGTAATTATGCATTTTAAGGAATTCTTCAAAAAATGGGCTAAATAGAAAATTGTCCATTGCGAAATATTGCTTCTTTATAAAAAACAGAATTTTGGGGGGAAAAAGTGAAATTAGCTGTAATTATGCATTTTAAGGAATTCTTCCAAAAATGGTCTAAAAAAAATTTTATGTTGCGAAATATTGCTTTTTTTTTATAAAACATAATTTTGTTGGGAAAAAGTGTAATCTATTATATCATTAATTTTTATTTATTATTTTCATATTAATAATTTTTACTTAATTTTCAATATTTCATATTTTTATTATTTAATTTCTGCATCATTCAATTTTTATTAAGTATTATTATTCATCATTTTTTAAAATTATTTTTAATTTTAATTTTTATCATTGAATTTTTATTATTTAATTAACAATTAGCACTTTTATTTAATTAATTATTATCAATTTATTTCCTCAAAAGCATAAGTACCAAATTAAATAATAAAAATTAATTCATTAATAAATTACACTTTTTCCTAAAAAAAAGCAATATTTTGCAAAAAACAATGTTTTTTTAAGCCATTTTTGAAAAAATTCCCTAAAATGCATAATTACCAATTAATATTTTTAATTTTGTGCTGTCTTTGATAATATATAAAAAATCTGAAATACAAATATGTTTTTTCACTATCCAGCAATTCATCGAATTTTTCAAACAAATAACTAATTAATTAAAAGTGTCTGGAAATAAACAAAAATTGAATACAACCCCTTTTGAGATACATTTTCCAAAAGTATGAAGCCTACTAATATCTCCGTAGTTTAAAGTTTTTTGAATTGGAAAATTTACCTGGTGAGGTCCATAAACTGTTGCCAAAATTTTTGTTTTTCCCTGTTCGACATAAGAACTTCCATCAGCTTTGGGCAAAACTCCGAGTTTCACTCGAATCCAGCGAAGTTCCAATGGTTTTCTCCCGTCTACTCTCAATACCTGGGTATTGATTTTCTCAGACATTTTATATTTATATT
The DNA here is from genome assembly GCA_030522825.1 of Platygaster orseoliae. Taxonomy (NCBI): domain Eukaryota; kingdom Metazoa; phylum Arthropoda; class Insecta; order Hymenoptera; family Platygastridae; genus Platygaster; species Platygaster orseoliae. The sequence goes on along the minus strand of JAPYZL010054408.1, from coordinate 7,608 downwards.
TTTCTTTTAACAATAACATATTTTTTCAGCATTGTCAAGCAATGTGCGATAATGTCAAACAGTAATTGTAAAACTGGTAAGCACAACTGAGCACAACCAAGCACAACAGTCGCGCCACATGCGCACATAAACGCAACAGTATGCGCAGTTGTTATGTTTTAACGGTTTTAACGGCTGTAGATACGTGAACGAAAAAAATACTCTAGCTGAACACATCAGCTGATCACGATCAGCTGATTGTCAAATTAGTAAATACTTGGAACAATGTGGAAGATACGTTTTTAACATACAATAACGATTAACGCATAATTGTTAATATTTTTTTAAAGGTACATTTACATTATTAATGCTGAACTTGAGACAGTTGTTATGTGTGAATTAACTGCGATATAGGTAATGTAGTTAGTCTTCTATAAATAATAAAATTATTCATATTTCAGCCACAGGGCTCAGGCTTCAGAAATTTGGATTTTTTAATTCTATTACTGAATTTCCTCGTTTCATTACTTTCGAGTTTTTTTTTTCAGTTTTACAATGTAAGTTGCAGAATTTGTACTGTAACAACTTGTGTGACGAGTATAAAAAAATTTTTGTATATATTGACAATTTATTTTCGAAAAAATGTAAATTAGTTGGTGAAAGGTTGATTTTGAGTGTTATGTAACAAATTTTATAGAAAAATATAGAATTTAAATAAAGGTATACTGTGTTGATTTTGTTTTTTTATTTATCAATAATAGGTACCATTTGGTATTTCAAATACTGCAATTTATTTAGAAAATTATAAATACTCAAAAGAAAAGAATATTTTTTTGATTATTGAATTTTTGATTTCGAATCCTCGAATCTATTAGATTCTTCTATTTGAGCTCTTACTCTTATATTTACAATTAGCAATTTATATATTTTCCGAGTTCAGAGTTTTATTTTCTTAGATTTCTATATTTCATAATTTCAAAAATGAGAAATATAAATCTGAAAAATTCCCTTCATGATTTCATAACCTTTGAATTTTTATTTTGAAGCTTTAGGAGTATCCCAATATTTTTTTCATTCAAAAATAATCACATTACAATTCATTTAAAAAAATTATCATTATTAAAAAAAAGATCAATAGTTAAAAATATTTTTTGATTATTAAATTTTTTATTTCGAATCCTCAAATCTATTCGATTCTTCTATTTGAGTTCTTATTGTTATGTTTACAATTGGCAGTTTATATGTGACGCGCTTCGAAGAAAGAGACCTAAGAGGCATTTTATGTTAGAGTAATTTTCTTATTGAAAATAAGCAGATGATAGCCCTTATGTCAGATGCCTCTAAGGTCCCTTTCTTCGTGGCGCATCACATGTATTTTGAGTTCAGAGTTTTATTTTCTCAAATTTCTACATTTTATAATTTTAGAGATGAGAAATAAAAATTTTAAAAATTTACTTCATGATTTTGTAACATTTGAATTTTTATTTTGAAACTTTAGAAGTATCGCAATATTTTTTGTTTTATTTAAAAATAATAACATAAAAAAATATTAAATATTACTATCATATTCTCTGAATCCAAAGTTTTTAACAATCAATTTTTCTATGTAAACAATTTCTCGATCGAAACTGAACTAATCAAACAAGTCCAAATTCAAAAATCATTATTAAGTTTTTCAAACTTTCCTCCCTCACTTCAAATTTTATTTTTTCAACATGTCAAAATACATACAATTTCAAGTTTCTATTAAAAAGCATCACAATTCCAAACTAACAAGAATTCAATTTCCAAATAAAAACTGCATGGTCAAATTCCTCATCAAAACATTCTCGAGTTCAAAAATTTGTAAAGTCAAAAGCTCCTGATGGCGACTCCACCAACACCATCCAAGTCACCAAGCCTTGGTCGCTACTTCGACAACTCAGGCCACACCATCTTCGACGAGATCCTGGCCTCGCCCACGGAAACTCAAATAGAACCAGATGAAGTTGATATTCTCGAAGAACGATTCGCCCAGAGCATCGCCCTGAATGACCCAAATGAGTCGCCAACACCAGGAGCAGATGACGCCCTGTACCAGCAGCATCGAGACGCTTGGATCCCTTCCGAGGACACGCGGAGAATCCTCAGAGCCGTTGCAAGCGGTATCACCACCAGCCATGAACGTGAGCACTTGACGCAGCCAGTGCTGAGCCTGCAGGATGATCTAGCGGAACCCGCATGGAAGCTCGTGACTCAACTTCTAGGTGAAGACGAGCCTGGGATATCGCCGCCTCCAATGGTGAGTCGCGACGAGCGAGGACTGCGAGAACTCATCAGTACAGGCCACTGGCGTGCAGCTGTTGATCTCACGACGGAGCTCATCCCTTTATACCAGGGCGCCAAACACAGCCCTCATTCCCTGCAACTCTGGCTGACGCGGCTTGCGCTTTTGGCGAAGCTCAAGTTAGCGGAGCCACTTGAGCGCGAGGCTCGGTCTTTCGGGGATTTGGACAAGCCTGATATGTACTATGCGTTTTATCCTGAGGTATATGGAGCAAGGTAAGTAAACACTTAAGACTTAATACTTAAGACTTAACACTTAATACTTAAGACTTAACACATAATACTTAACACTTAATACTTAAGACTCAGCACTTAATACTTAAGACTTAACACTTACTACCCGAACACTTCCGAACATCCCCGAACACATCCGAACATTCCCGAACATACTAATGTCACAAAACGTTATACTCGAACATACCCGAACATTTCCTAACATTTCCGAAAATACCTGAACACTTCCGAACATACACTAATGCCACAAAATGTTATACTCGAACATACCCGAACACTTACGAACATACCCGAACACTTACGAACATACCCGAACACTTACGAACATACCCGAACACTTTCGAACATACCCTAAGGGGCTGTCCATATATTGCGTGACGCGATTTCCTATTTGGCTCTCTTTTCTCCTAACCTCGAATCATATTTGTGTCTCTCTTTAATCGCGTCACGCAATATATGGACGGCCCCTAACATTTCCAAACATTTCCAAAAATGTATGTACATTAAATGATTTCCATCTATCTACACACTTATTTAATGAAAAAGATTAAAATCTTAATATCTTTCAAGAAAAATTTCTTTTAAATAAAAAATATACCTCAAAAAGAAACTGAATGGGGGTATATTTATAAATATTCTTGCAGGCGAGGCTGCGGTTCGATGGCACCTTTTGCCCTGCGCCTGCTGTTGGCCCAGGCAGGTTGTCATTGCGGAAAACCACGTCAGGCTCTGGATCCGTTGTTTCGCCTGCTCAGCACGGTTCGCAAAATCCTCAGCAACCTCGAATCTGGTCTTCTGGAAGACGGCGCCTCCTGGCCCGCGAGTTCTAATGAAACCGAACGTACCGAAGCCCTCAGGTTGTGGCGCGCCCGGTACTCAAGAGTTCTCTTAGCACTTGTAAATTGCGCTCTGGCTTTCAAGAATTATTCCCTGGCCCTGGATCTGTTGGAGCGGATTTTGGAACAAGAGAACTCGCCTAAAGCCGCTGTAGTCTCGGCTATTGGTCGGTTGTACCTGTTGTTGGGTGACGTGGCTGCTGCTGAAGCACGTTTCGCTGAGTCGCGTCGCCTTGGATCAAACAATGAGCTTGTTGATCGTGGTCTAACGGCTATTGCCCAAAATGCGTTTCAGGTAAAGGTTGTTTTTTTTATTGAATTTATTTTGTTTGGGAATTGTATTGATTGTTCCCTTGTCTAAATAGAATTCCAGGGGTTTATTTATTTATGAGGGATTGATTTAGATGGTCAATAAAATTAATGGTGGGGGGAAATTTTTCCCAAAATTGTTTTCCCAAGAAATCTGTTTCCCAAAATATTTTTTCCTCAATATTTTTTTCTCCCAAAATAAAATTTCCCAGAAATAACTTTTTCCAGGCATTCTAATTCCCAAAATAATTTTTTCTCAGAAATTGGTAACTGGTATACGCTCCTTTATTTCCCAATAGAATTTACAAATAGTGATCATTAGGATTAGGAGCCAATAAAAATCCATGAAATAACCAGGATCATTTTATTTTAACATGATTCTTCAAGTTTTCGATCCTAATCGGATTCTCTTCAGGATCTATAAAAATACAATGGAGAAACACAATTGCAACATTACCTTGAAGAATTATGTTAAAATAAAATGATCCTGGTTATTTCATAGATTTTTATTGGCTCCTAATGATCTGTTGGAATTCGGGTTTCGAAAAAGAACACGCACGAAGTAACCTTTCAGATGTTTATTCTTCAACGACATGAATAGAACAACTCTCTCCCAAAATCTAGCACGCCCTATATACCCCCAGCAAAGAGCCACACATCACGCAGGATTCTACAGGTCTAGGGATTAATGATTTGTAAATAAAAAAAAGACAGATGGAAACCTCGGGATACAATAGTGTTCGCCTAATGATCGGGGAATGATCAATCGTCATCTCCAACATGATCATTATTTAGAAATTCTATTTTTTCAGAAATATTCATCAATGACGATCCTTAGGAGCGAAATCCTCATGATGATTAATAAATAAATATTATAATCAGTTCTCTAGCTTTCGGCTTTTATTAAGCCCTCTTCTATTAAATCTTTATTACATTATTTTAAATTATTATAAATGTTTATTAATTATTATCATAAATTATTATAAACTATTATAAATTAAATCTCTCTATTAAAAGCCGAAAGCTAGAGAACTGATGGTATTATTATTTATTAACCATCATAAGGATTTTGTTCCCAAAGATGTTAAGTAAAAAATTATTAAGATGTATAGATGTAAAAAATTGATGAATATTTAAATTGAAGCAGCGTTTTTATATTTTTCTCAGAAATTGTTTTCGTACGATTTTAACTTAAATTTGAATTTTACAGTTACCTTCTTTCAAATAAACAACTTATTGCTATGTCACTTGTTTTTTCGTCAATATTTTATACGACCCGTTAAGTTTTTACTATTTTTTCATTTTCTATCAAAAATCATTCTTTTACTGAACTGAATTTTTTTTCATTAGACTGAATTTTTTGGAAAAAAATCTTTTGGGACAATCTTTGGGGAAAATTTTTTAGTGGGAAAAAAACACTGGAAAAAAAATTGGGACTGAATTTTTTGTGAAAAAAATCTTTTGAGAAAAATTTTTAATGGAAAAAAAAACATTGACAAAAAAATTGGGACTGGATTTTTTGGGAAAAAAAACTTTTGGGATAATCTTTTGGGAAAAATTTTTAGTGGGAAAAAAACATTAGGAACAAAATTGGGACTGAATTTTTTAGGCAGGAAATCTTTTGAGAAAAATTTTTAGTGAGAAAAAAAATTGGAACTGAATTTTTTGGGAAAAAAATCTTTTGGGACAATCTTTTGTGAAAAATTTTTAGTGGGAAAAAAACATCGGAAAAAACATTGGGACTGAATTTTTTTGAAAAAAAAAAATCTTTTGGGAAAAATTTTTAGTGGGAAAAAAAATTGGGACCGAATTTTTGGGGAAGAAAATCTGTCGGGACAATCTTTTGTGAAAAATTTTTGGTGGGAAAAAAACATTGTAAAAAAAATTGGGACTGAATTTTTTTTGGAAAAAAATCTTTTGGGACAGTCTTTTGGAAAAATTTTCAGTGGGATAAAAAACATTGGAAAGAAAAAACAGTGGAAAGAATGTTTTTGGGTAATAATATTTTTCCAAAAACGATTTTGGGAAAACTGTACCCCAACCAAATTAATGTTTGCTTCCAGGAGGCTCTTGATTCATTCAACGCAGCTCGTCACAGCGATCCTGGTAACGTTGCGCTGGCCAACAACATCGCCGTCGCTCTCCTCTACACCGGCAAGCTCGAGACTGCCCTACACCTGCTGGAGAGCGCCCTTGGCGCCAATCCCGCCCAGGGTCTCCAAGAGCACGTAATTCTTAACCTTTGCACCCTTTACGAACTTCACACCACGCACAATCGTCCAGACAAGCTTCAGCTGCTCCGTCAAATCGTTCGCAACAAAGGTGACGCACTCGATATAAATTGCTTGAAAGTTTCTGTTACTTGATATTAAATTAATGAAATAGAATCTAAGATCTTAAAGATTCTATTTTTTTACATGTTTTGAAAAATAATAGGTTTTATTTATGTGATAATAGCGTAGTCTGGACCTCGAAATATTTTACTGTGCGTCGATTTTGTAATTGTTTTTATTAGAGTCAGACATCTAATATAAGATAATAAGTTTTTGGCGTTGTAACACAAAAATTGTACTTTTTTTTTTTAATTTCGACGAAAACTGGCTTGTTCTTGTTGCTCCATTTTTTTAAAATAAATTGTATCTATTACAAATTATTATAGAAGAGGTAGACGAAAAAAATCAGATATTACATTTTTGAAAAACTTTTTTGAAATTGAAAATAAAATTTCAAACATATTTTACACCGTTTTGCCCACTTTTTACCTTCCAAACCGATTCGCACATTTTTTCAACGAATTGATTTTATCGAAATCATTTCGAAATCGATTCCGGTACCCAAGCACATTTTGTGATTTCCCCACAAAGCCGTCGGAAATGTAATTAATGCTCGTATGTAGCGGCGAAGCATGCTTCTTGCTGGGGCTTTGAAACATATCGCTTCCCTTTTCATTACAAAGTTCTCCATCCGCGAGATCGAGTCGCGTCTAGCTCGTCTTCGAGTGGCCTTTGTTTGCCGCAATTATAATGCACGCGTTTGCACATGCCGCGGTTGCGATTATTGTAATTGATTCCCACTGCTCATATCGATCTCGTATTGTTGAAATGTGATGATAATTCACAGTTAACAAACAGAAACTTCAAATGACGCAAACATTTAGATTGTGTGCATGGAATCCTCGATTTATGAGACTGCATGTAAAATTAATTAATTTTATGAATCTAACTTTCCGAAAGTATTTATTTGACGTATTTTACGAAAAAAATCCGAATATCACGTTAAAATATGATTTTTATTGCACATCGCCTGTCCATGAATATGTACATAATATTTTTGTCACAAAATGTTGTAAGTTGTTCTGAATTATGCATTATTCATAATTTTTTTTATTTGAACTTCTTGTAATGCTAGAAACTTTTTCAATTTCATTCTTTGAAATTCCCAATATGTTTTAACTATTTGACGTATTTTACGAAAAAATTCCAAACATCACATTGGAATATGATTTTTATTGCACATCCCCTGTCCATGAATATGTACATTAAACATTATGTTTTTGTCACTAAATATTGTAAATTGTTCTAAATAATGCATTCTTAATCATTTTTTTTAACTTGTTGAAATGCTTGAATGTTTTTCAATTTCATTCTTTGAAATTCTCAATATATTTAATTTAATTAATTCCTAATATGTTTTAAATATTTGACATATTTTTCTAAAAAAAAATCCAAATATCACATTAAAATATGATTTTTGTAGAACATCGCCCATCCATGAATATGTACATTAAACATCATATTTTTGTGGGTTGGTTCCAAATATCCCGAATCCAAAAGTCCCAAAGCCCTGGCCCAACATAGGGCCAGGGCTGGCTCTTATTTCCAAACTTGGCCCTATGTTGGGCCAGGGCTTTGGGACTTTTGGTCTC
>JAPYZL010054385.1:0-10780 GCA_030522825.1 Platygaster orseoliae | reverse complement strand
ATAGCTGTCAAAAACTGACTGGACATTCAAAATGGCCGAAATTGTTAACATAAGTGAGGGTCATGAGTACCAACATAACGCCACCAAAAGATCAAAAACGACACCTATCATAAAATGTAACTCTGGCGGGGGGATGATGTCAAAAAATTGTTTTTCATGAGGCGTCGAAAATGAGGACTATCGACGCAGTTCTTGTAAAATTTGACTTTTGCTTTTTCAGCCCTAGCTACAGACCATTCATTATAATTTTTTAACGTATTTGTCGTCGTTCTGTACGTATCGCGAACATTTAAATTTTTTTTACTGGCGTAGCACCAAGTGCAAGGGTAGCTACTGCTATGTTACATTATGCCAAACAAAATATTGGCCAGTTCAAGATCGGTTGCGATAGTTCCCTTGAAATTTTTATGTTCAATGCAGACCAAAGTAAGGATATTTTTTCATAATTTTCCTGCGAAGAAGGTGCAAGAGCGCGTATGATTTATTTTTTGACCCCTGAATCTCTGAAGCGTTTTGAGGAAATATCTTCAAGCTTTTTCTTGAATCTTCAAGCTTTTGCTTTTGTTAAGGGAAAATTTCGTTTGTTGCTGATGACTGAATCGATAAACATATTTTCAAAAATCCTCTACCACCATCGATTCCAAATTTTACTTTAAAGCAGACGTAAACCGTTTTTCTTTAGTGTGTTCAATCAAACCCTGATGATCTTTGCAGTAAGCAACTGTTTCAGATACGGCTGAAATTTGTTCGGCTTTCACGCATGAGAAATTGAACGTTTTCGTACCAAAATACTTACTAACACAGTGAATGTTATCCGAAAGCTTCCTTTTCAAATTTGGTTCGACAGCTTTTGAATTTTCTGTGGCTACGTGAACAGTTAAAGCAATAGCAATTATCTTTTTCTGCCTCAAATTTAGACTGGTCTGATACTTTAACAAATAAGTAGCAGAAAGCAACTGTGTCTTAAAAAGAGGTTTTTCAACTTCATGGTTTATTGAAACACTCATATGTTTACGATAGATTTTTTCAAGTTCTGTAGGCCTGTGGTCAAGTTGCATTTATGAGAAAGCCCTTTTTCAACCAACGAAAAACAATGACTGCAATGACTTTCGACATATCTTGATGGCACTTTTTCTATAAATTCACGAAGAAATATAAATTTTATAGATTTCGAAGAAAATGCTACACGTCAGTTAATTTATATTCGAAGGTAACAGGCAAATGACAAAATTATTGAGTAAAACGAACATGTAATGGGAAATAATTAGTTTCCAAGTGTAAACAAAATGCAGAAAAATTAATATAAATATCTTACAAATTACTTATTATTTAACTCGCCTTCAAATTCAATGTTTGTTTTGTCAGCCAGGATACTCGGTCGTTTCGACACAATATTACTCTTTGCGAAATTTACATTTCCAAATGCTGGTTTACGAGCTAGGTCACATACAAAACAGCTGCAAACAGAATTGCTTTTCGATCTTGTGTATATCTTGACAGGTTTTAAGTCGGAAAATTGTAGTAACTTAACAGTTCTATCTCCGATTCGGTACAGGTCTCGTTTGCAAACACTGCACAGAACAACGGGGAGTCGATTATCGGTATCATTGAAATCAAGATTTTTCAAGTCTTTTCAATTCTCCATTGATCAAAATCATATATTTAGTCCTCCCGAAAAAGTATACACAAATCTTCGAGCGATTTTCTTCATGCGTCATGGCTTTCGGCATTTTAACAAACTATTAAACTAACTTATCATTTTACGAAATGATTGAGGTTTGTAACCATAGTTACGAGAAAGATGAAGTCATTCACAAAGACATTCGATCAAAGAAAGTTAAAAAACGCGAATAAATGGTGTTAACTAAAAATAATTATTCCTGACGTATAAAGATATCTTTTAATTTATATTGCTATTTGTGTGAAATATATATTTGCAAATGAGTTATTTATTGTTTTAGTTGTATTATCCATGCATACAATTTTAAAATTTTTCTATAAATTATAAGCTTCGTATAAAAAAGCGAAATTCTTGCTATAACCTGCGATTAGAACATATTTATGAGAATAAAAAATTTTTTTTCAAATTAATTTTTTTTCTTTTTCAAACAATATTTGTCGATGACGTAAAAACCATCTTAAGTCAAACACATATTTCTGCTTTCGAAACATGCAACATTAATTTCACAAGGATACCTATCACGTAACGTAACCTGATCACACAAAAATCAATTTATCTCGCGAAACCTTTTACTAATTTTTTTATATTTATACAAAAAATAATCGTTAGACATCAAAGAAAATAACTGTAAAAGAAATCAGACTTTTGTTATAAAGTTGATCCAAATAATCGCTCTACATATCAGCGCGTGCGTTCTGCACTGTTATATTGCATCGATTTTACAATGTGATATCATGGGGAGATTGGCGAGTGCTAAATGAGGGAGCAAAATCATGAGTCAGTGATATCACGAACGTGAGTTCGTGATATCAACGTGAGGTCAATATGATTTCAACACGCAATTTCAAAAGTTTACTGGCACGCTGCAGTGAAACAAGAAAAAGTCTTTTTTGTTCTTATACTACATGAACTTTTTGTATAGTTCGATGAAAAGTTTTAGATTTAGACATGCATAATCGCAATACCTGGTAACGTGGGTGAAAAAGATTGATTATCTTTTTTTCGCTCCTCACTCTCTTCGACGTCTTCAAATTTTGTCTGTCGAGATAATTGGTGCCTCCGTGCCGTATCAGACCGGTCCTTCACCTTTAAGGTCACATGACCTCTATTTGGAATATGAAGATCCATGGCCATTGATGCTTGGCTATCGTTACTTTTCTGGTACTCCAAGCTTTCCATAGCACTCTTGATTTGCCGATAGCGTTAAAAAGAAAAAAAAAATTATAAGTTCTGTTGCCGGTAATCGGTGAAATATTAAGGGACAAATGAAGAACTCATCTTCAAGGCACGGAAAGATATATGTGGCGTAAACTGAAAAATCTAATAAAAGGTGGTATTACAGTCGAGCCCTAAACGATGAGGGTTCAGGTTAAACCCCAAATTTTTCGGGGTATACCATTTTTTAAATAGAGTTATCCAGTAGCATTGGCCTGCCATTCTTCCACAGGCAGGGCATTTTCGTAGGGAATTCTCACTCTCCCAAACCCAGATAATTTAAACAACTTGTATAAACAATTTTTTTGTAATATTCTATATCAGCAAGATATGTAAGCTTCTTATAATTTTCTGAATTTTTGAGAGTAAAAATTTCCTACGACAATTATCTGGGAAAGAATCGCAGGCCAATGCTACTGAAAGACCACTATTTGAAAGAGGGTATACTCCGAAAAAATTTTCGGCCTAGGCTTGACCCTCTTTGCTATGGGCTTGACTGTAATACCGTATAAACAGCACATTTCAATATTTCTAAAAAAAGCATCCGAAAGAAAAAAGATCAAGCCAAATGGCGAAGGCAGGTAGCGGAAGAAAGCTAGTCAAACTGCCCTCTCTACTTGCTTTTTAAGCGTGCCGTTCTCATCCTTCACGAAGCGGAAAGAAGGAAAAATATAAAATGTGTCAATTCATTCCACAGATAACGATAATTTAATTTTTTTCAAAGAGACCCTAGTTGAAAAACCAAAAACAAACCTATGAGTGGCAGACAAATCAGTATTTTCTATGAGTAGAGGGGGTGGCCCATACTGATAGACTATAAATTATCTGTTGACTTTCAGAAAAAGTCAAAAGAATTCATTCCTTGATCGTGCAATTATGCGGTTTTTCTTAACGAATTTTTATGTTACATATATATTCAAAAACAGGCTCATTCAAAATGGCATGTTATGAACTTTGAGAAGCAATTATAAACTTACTTTCGAAAAATACGCTGTTAGGTAGGTCTTGTAAGTTTGTGCTGCATATCAATGTGAAGATTTACCTAATTGTCTTTGGTCTTTCACGAATGAAATATACGAGTTCCATGAACAAAGTTACGAATATTATATCCAAAAATACTAAATAAACGTATTTTCGGTGAATGCAATCAGCTGTAGCGAACACAGAGAAGGGTTTAAAGAGGCTTGAATCACTCCGAAAATTACAAAAGAATAAACTCTGCACAATATACATATAACAGGAAAATATCAAAAATGTGAAAAAAAATGATCACTTTCATTTTTCAATTTAAAATCAAAATTTTTGTCATATCAGAAAAATATAAATAGTTAGGAAATCATTAACTTTCTACCATTTGAGTATCAAGTATAAATAATGTAACATGTGCTGCAGATAAAAATTAAAAATATTTTCAGAGCGAGATGTATTTAAAAAATTGAACTTTTCTTTCTAATGGTTCAGTACAAAGTTTTTATACGATTTCACTTTCGAACGATTTGTCCCACTAATGAAAAGTTTCAGAAAAACAGTACAAAAGTTGATTTCGACTTTTCATTTTTAAATATTGGAAAATAATTTCATAGCAAGTGAACGTCACAAATACTAAATTTTATGTACATCAAACTATCGTCTTTGAATAATAGTATAATATTTTTAACCCTCAGTTATTGTCGGTGACAGTGGATGCATATGAAAAATCCGTATCAGCGTACAGTATTATCACAAATTTCAAAGGTCGAGTTAATTAACATTTGTATAATTTAATGAACTCTATGAAGATATTATGATTATACTGTCATGGTGATAAAAATAAATCATTGCTACCTTAAAGTGACAGTAATGGGTATAAAACTATATGGACATTAATTTTATAGTACAATCCACTTCACTCCTTGTAGTCACACATACAAAAAAAAAAAAAAATCGTTCAGGTCACATGGGGTCGAATTGACCCCACGTGGAAAAACAGTTGTCGTTTACGTTTTTTTTTTCAGTATTGTGACTTAGATTCCAAATTAAATTGAGATTCAAGACTCCTATTATAAAGCTTACCATTTTTCTTATTCTAAATCATTTCTACAAAGGTGTGTAAGTAGACACAAAGGTGTGTAAACACAAACCACACACGATAGGGAACTGTGAATTATTCTTATTCTTATTCTCTTCTTCTTCTTCTTCTTCTTCTTCTTCTTCTTCTTCTTCTTCTTCTTCTTCTTCTTCTTCTTCTTATTATTATTATTATTATTATTATTATTATTATTTTAAGTAATTTTTATTATAAGTAATTTGAAGAATAATGTTCATCCTCTCACGCATGTTAATGGTGGATCCTATAGTAACACATTAGAAGATTAACTTTGTGAAACTTCTTGCTTTTATTTATTGTTTGTTATACTATGGTTGGACAGTAGAAGTTCTAAAGTTAAAAAATTTAAATAGTTGTATACGTAAAGAACATACGTCGATAAAAATAGGATAGAATATTTATGACAACGAAAAAAAATGAATAAAACAAAATATAAGAATTTTTCATGTTTTTCTTGTGTATGAATTTTTCTGAACGATTTTGAATTCGGAATTTTTTCATTTTAAAAATATTCAACTTCTATAAGTTAAATTAGTGTTTGAAAGTTATAAGTAAAAAATTTTTTTCATTTATTCATATAATATAATTTAAATTGAAAAAATGTAATAATTTTATCTGCATACTGCAATTTTCGATAAAAACAAACAAAAAATCGAATTCAAGAAAAACAAATGATAAAAAAACACGGAAGTTGACGGTTTATATTCTGTAGAAATTTCTGATGGAGAAAGTCTATAGAATCAATCTAATAAATTATATTATATTATTATTACGAATAATAAAAAAAGGTAATATTCGAATTTTACTCCAAAAATGAAATAATTTTTCTTTGATAGTACATTTATAATTTGCAGGAATAATCCAGATAAATCTAGTATTTTGTTGTGGACCGAAGTTATAACCGAACATTTCGCTAAATAATAAGAATTTTTTTCCTAATTTTTACATTTATAACTTCCTACTATGTACATTTTTCAGACAAAATATTTTTTTTTTCTAATAAATTTTTTTTTAATGTTGCTAGAAACATGTGAAAATAATATTGATAGAAGCATTAGGAAATGTTGAAAAAATCATGTAATTTGAAAGTTGATAAACACTATGCTGTCCTTGCAAGATCTATTTTGTCTGAATCCGTACTAAACTCAAGCGAAGGCTCGGCTATTCAATAGCTATTATAGTTTTTATAGCCAAGCATAGCGCAGCAAAGCCACCTCATAGCTGGTACTGAAAATAATATATAAATCATTATTTCCGTTAAAATAAAGGTGCATTCAAAGAAAGTAGTTTATGAGTCTGTCAAACTGCCAGAAAAAAATAAAAAAAGCGCATAAACAAAGCTGCAATCACGTTTATAGAACAATTCACTTCTTAACTCTGTTAATGCATTTTTTTAAATTTTCCTCTGGCAGTTTAACATACTCGCAGCCTACTTTCCTTGTATCAACCTTTATTTCAACGGAAATAACGATTTATACATCATTTTCAGTACTGGCATTTAGGTGGCTATGCTGCGCTGTGCTTGGTTGCAGAAGCCATCATAGCTATTCAATAGCTGAGCCTCCACTAAGGCTGGGAGGACACAGCTGCTTTCACACCAAAAGTTGATTCTTTTGGCGAGGATAGGAAGATTTCTGCTATGTAATTGATCAAGGCGATCCCCCTCTAATTTAAAATATCATTGATATCCCCGAATTTTTTCAAAACCATCTTTTAAGCCTTTCTCCATCTTTGTAGTACTTTTCTTGAATTAAGGATATGATTCAATAAATTGCCAAGTTCATTTAACTATTCTGGTAGTATTTTTGGTTGAAGCCATTTTTAAGTCCGACTGGTCCAGGATAATTGTTGATCCTAGTTTTATTTATTGCTTTCATGATTTCTTTGAATGTGATTCTTTGGTCCAGTAATAAGTGTTTGCCTTTTACCATATAGTACATAGACTGAGCATCGCCTATCTCCACACACAGCCAAAAGTGGTCCCAACATAGGGGGCTGCCATGTTGGAGGAGTTTTTACCGTGGGCCAACAAGTGCTGTACCGAACCTCGTAGCTCCAAATAACATGAAAAGGACGTATGTACATTAGGGTGGTCCTTATTTTGACGAAATTGGAAAATTTCGCGAGACCAGCCGGAAAATTAATCAAGGTATTAAAAAAATTTTTTTTTAATTTGAGCGAATTCGAACTATACTTACAAGTGCCTCTAGAGCATTGAAATCTGAAATGGTAATTACATGTATTTGATCATCCAAAATAGGAAAGTTTTTTTATAGCCCACATGCATTAGTTTATAAAATTTAATCTTTGCTTCTATTGCTGTACATTATATCAGATTTAAACTGTAATTTTTCTAGACCATTCCGAAAATTCTTTCCCTTCATTCAAGCCGAGTGAATTGGCTCTGTTATACAGTGTTCTTAAGCAAGCTGTAATATCGTGAAAAAAGAGAGAGAATCGACAAGAAAAAGTTGATTTTTAAGGATTTTAATAAGCCGAATCCGAATATGCAATTAATTTTTCCAAAACTAATTGTAGTAATAAACAATCTTCATAAAAAATTTGTTATAAACAATTGTTTCAAGGGTACTCCCTCCCCGTCATTCTCGATTCATAAATTTCGCGATATTCAATGGGCTGCTATATAAACAAAAATCAATTTCTAAGATGCGGATATTTTTGTACATGTTATTCGAAACTTAGAGAACAATAAAGAATGTTAACATAATTTTTTTATAAACATTTTAGCAATATTCTTAACGTTCATAAATAAGCGTTGTTTTTATGGCGGGAACGATGAAAATCACTGGAGTGTCCGAAATCTAAAATTTAAACATATCAGATAAAGTACACGTTTGACCATAAAATAGACCATTATTATTAATTTAGGAAATAAATTTACAAAATGATTTTTCCGAAAAAGTCGACGTTTTTTTTTTGTTGAAAATTCAGCTGAAAATTACAGAAAAATTTTTGAATTTTTTTCATAATGGTCTAAGTTATAGCTATTCGTGTACTTAAAAACACATTTAAATTTGAAATCGATTGGATTAATAGTTTTCAAGTTACAATGTCCACCAATCGTAAAAAAACTGTTTCGAGAAAAATTCGTTCATTTTTTGTGCAGCAATGTTTCGTATATAAAACCAATTCACGTCCACGGCTAGAACTTTGAGAATGTTCCTAATTTCGACTTGAAATTTTTAGGGAACATTTTTAAAGGGATAATGATTTAAATAAGACAATAAAAAAATTCGATTTTTCGACACCGAGAATGGAGGGGGAGGGGGAAAGGGTGCCCTCAAATCAATTGTTTATAACAACTTTTTTATAAAAATTGTTCATTACAACAGTTAGTTCTCAAAAAACTTATTGCATACTTGGATTCAGCGCATTGAAATCCTTAGAAATCAACTCTCTCTTGTCGATTCTCTCTGTTTTTCCACGATATTACAGCCGGCTTAGGAATATTGTGTGACAGAGCCATATTCATTCAATTTAAAATAAGGGAAAGAATTTTCGAAATTGTATAGAAAAATTACAGTTAAAATCTCATATCATATACAAAAATAAAAGCAAAGCCTTCTTTTTAAAATTAATTCATGTAAGCTACGAAAAATATTTCCTACGTTGGATAATAAAAAGCCATGTATTTTCCATTTAAAATTTCAGTGCTCTAGAGGCACGTGTTAATATAATCAGGATTAACTCAAATTTTGAGAAATTTTTTTTTTATACCTTGATTAATTTTCCGGCCGGTCCCGTAACATTTTCCAACTTTGCCCAAATAAGGACGACCCTAATGTACATAAGGCGCCGAAAAATTTTTTCGCATCCTACATTGTGCATATTGAATCGTCCCAATAAATAGAATGAGTGGATACATAAAATATTGCATACTGAGCTTGACTTTCCGATAATTTGTGCCCTATGTGTAGTGTGATAATATTGCTGAGTCAGTTAATATTATTGCTATAGTATTATAACCCTACCAAAAAAACTTCAAAAAAGTAAAAAAAGGTTGGCGGTCTTCCAGGACGAAATAGTATATTTCACAACAAGTTGAGTATCGGGAGTTTTACCGTAGACGTCAAGTTGGCGGCGTAGAGCCATATAGGTTAGTGTGGAGAATTGTGGGCAAGCCGCGGAACGGCTTGCCTATCATTTTTCACAACCTTATACATACATTAACCCATATAGTTCTGCATTGCCGACTTGACGTTTATGGTGAATCAGTCGATACTCAACGAGTTGTGAACTATATTTTTCACAACGAGTACATCGAAAAATCGATTTCGGCATCCGTCAAATATGGCTAAACTGAGCGACTTTCAGTTGTTTCGTTTGATTCATTCAATTTCATTTCTTTCACTCATATGAGTGAGGTAAATGAAATAGAGTGGAGTAAATGAAACAAACTGAAATCGCTCGGATACGCCATCTTTGGCAGACGTCGTAAATCGAGTTTTTGATGCTCGAGCTGTGAAAAATATATTCTGCATGCAGCAAGAGGTTGCAAAAAAAAAAAAAAAAAATACCATAGATTTTCTCAAAGACAATAAGAATCTTAAAAGAGGTTGCTACTTTGTTGGGCCTAAAACCTATACTTTTTTTAAAAATTTGTCTTGGGGAAACTATTCAAGATTAAAGGCTGAAATTTCGCATGATTTCGAATCAGTATTTACTTTGTCCATGAAATTTTTTTCGAATGTGGGTATAAAAAGAAGGGGAGGGAGGAGAATATCATTGGCCGACCGTCACCCTGGAGTTTTCCCGCTAGCGGAAGTGATTGAAGGCGCTGTAATGAAGCAATCGTGACGAAATTTTGCATAAATGTGTTATAGGGTTGTATACTAAAAGTGAACGACAATAAAAAAAATTCCAAAAAATAAAAAAAATATCACTGTTTAAGAAAAAAATTAGAATTCTGAATTTTTTTGTGCACATATTAATATGTAAAATAAAAAATTATTCATATTTTTGACAGTAGATGTACTAGGCGGGTTCTGCGCCCCCCCCACTCCTCCACCTACCACGCGACCTCCCGTGGGCACCTTCGCTCCCCCCACTCCGCCTTTCACCGTGTGAACTCCCGTAGACGCCTAAGGTCTCCCCCCCCCCTCACTCTACTTTTCACCACGTGAAGTACCGCGGACTTCTTAGCCTCCTCCCTCCCGTGACCTCTACCACTCACCACATGCAAATTTTATATGTAAACCCATTGTCTCATATTTTCTACCGACTTTGTTTATTTATCGTGTTACACGTCTTCTTAATATAAATTATTTAATAACTATTACATACCCAGTATTATTTATGATTCCTGTGAAATTTCACTTAAAAATATCACTATAATGTCACTTTACTTGAACTATCGTCAGTATCGTCTTCAATTCGTTGTATGAACAGTGTCCAGTTGTAATCCCAAGGAATGATGAGCATCTCGTTTTCCGGAGCCTCATCTATTGCCATATCCCAATCTTCATTCCCGATCGCTGGATTCATATCATCAGAAGGATGGTCCTCTTGATCCGAAAAATCCATCTCTTATAGGATGTTGTCTATTTCTTCCCAATCATATTCAGCAAACTGAACAATATTCTCTTCCACGGGTATGGCATGAACTTCGACGTCCTTGCTACTCACTTCCTCAGGATATCGCGGTGCACACATTTTTTTTTCTTGATAAGGTAACCTTGAACTAATTAATAAAACAAAAATGAAATTAAAAATATAAAATTGTTTCGCGAAATTTCACACCAACCTCTTTCAAGCAGCGAACCAATGCAACTGATTCC
>JAPYZL010054356.1:0-11236 GCA_030522825.1 Platygaster orseoliae | reverse complement strand
ATATCTACCTCGATTGTGTAGCTGAAAGTGTTGACGAAATAATCGATATTTTGAACACCTTATAAAACTTTCGAATAGTTACGTATCG
Organism: Platygaster orseoliae; assembly: GCA_030522825.1. NCBI lineage: Eukaryota > Metazoa > Arthropoda > Insecta > Hymenoptera > Platygastridae > Platygaster > Platygaster orseoliae. The sequence continues at coordinate 11,148 of JAPYZL010054356.1, read as the reverse complement.
GCACTGGTCTAGAACTACGAGTTATAATAAATCCCTCACACTTCAGCATCTACTTAAAAACAAGCTTGTGGAATAAGCTTTCTGTTACAGTAAACGGTTTAGACCTACGTCAATTTTAAGTATAGAAAATGGTGATGGCTGTCATTACCCTATGGCCGTCATTACCCCACTTTACCCTACATTTCTTCGAGATGTTAGTAAATTTCATTCATTTATGGAAATCCATCAAATATATGAAGAAATTAATTAACAGATTCTATACTTTAACGTTTTGATAATGTTGACTAAGTATTCCATAGAAATTAATGTCTAATAACATCTTAAGTTCAAATTTCAACAATTTATGTAATAACCTTTTTCCATTTCTAGGAATTCCATTAATCAAAATTGAATCAAAATTTTGACTACTTCAAAAAATGCAACCTAATTTTTTACCAGTAAATTTCTTTCACATCTTAAATCAGTTAAATTCCACAAATTCAAACTGAAAGAGAATCTCAACGAAGAACGAGAAAAACGCCACAAAATCCTGATGGCGCCTGAAAACCGGCATCTTCACTATTCCCAGCCAGGCCCGTGCAACTGCCGTAGTTCCCGATTCACGCTGTTACCGCACAGTGGGTCACTTACACATGAGACGCTCTGTCCATGTGTAAATGTATGAACACATGGGACACATGTGTACACATGTGTCCATGTGTAAAGAGCCACTTTTCTTGGGGTAACATCAGTGGCGCCCACACTTTTCTTGGGGTAACATCAGTGGCGCCCACAGGACAGAGGTGTAACAGCGTGAATCATGTTTTATACTGAAAGTATAGGCAGTTGCACGGGCCTGTTCCCAGCCAAACCTGATCTAAAGTCGAGTTTACACGAGGAGAAAATTTGTTCCGGGTCTGGACCCGGCCCTATTTAGACAATAGAAGAAAATCGGACCGCCCGTTTTTTTTTCTATTCTCTAAATAGGGTCGGGTCCAGACCCGAAACGAATTTTCTCCGCGTGTAAACTCGACTTAACTTTCCCTTTTTTATTTCCTCGTTCCTTTTTCTCCTGAAAGCTCTTACCACGTTGGAACGTCTTTTTCGAAACGACGGGCCGGAGGTCAGTCGTTTGTAAAGCCGGCGCGTAACCTGAGCCCTCCGCGTCACTCGGGTCGTAGCCTGCTGTTTTTATCTGGTCATATTTCAGGATGATTCCGTATTTACTTAACGTTTTACGCCGCTAAGAAACTCCCACCATCGAGACTTGACATCTCAACCCGCTGCGCGGCCGGATACGCGATTTAGCCCCAGGGACGCCGACCACAAAAAAACAAGAAAAAAGTCATGTCACACGCTTTCCAAACGTACTCGTTCGCATGCTTTTCATGTTTACTTAGTCCATTTTCACGTCGGTTTTCGTTTGTGATACTCGACGTCTTTTTCTTCTTTTTCGAGGATTCGTCACGTTCGTGGGTGTAGGTGGCATTATGTGAGGTATTTCCGGGAAATTGGGATGAATAATGACACGATATAATCTTTCTTTTTTGAATGGTGCTGTTGCATCATTGGCATCATCTGACATTCATTTGGAGTGAATGGAAAGAATTTTGACTGAACCCTGGGTTCATTTATGCGATGATTGTTTTTAAGATTGTTATTCTAAGGAGGGAAGTGAGAGGGAGGGGATTGAAAAAGGAAGGAAGAGTTTTTAATGTGATGTTGAGTTGATTTCGTTAACATACAGAAATTAACTCTAACAAAAATTATTGCACTAACAACAGAATTCGCATCCATTTCCGAAAATTGCATGTGAATTGACAAGACCATTTGAATAAAAGAAATATTGTTTATCTGTTTCAGGTAAGTTCTCATCTTGGACAACACGTTTTCTGAAAAGGTCGATTAATGGTATGCCAAAAACTTGTGTTAAAAAGAACCCAAACCGTGAGTATCTCGAAAAAACGTTGAACGTATGTCGATGACGTAAAAATTTATCACGATCGAGCGTGTAGATTGTTGTCGCTGCACTTCTTCGGTCGTTAATTTCAGCGACCGATCGTCTGATCTAACGATCTTGACGAGGCGATCGAATGAGCGAGAAAGCACGAACGATCGGTTAGAGCGCTCGAGCGGTTAGAGTTCTCTTCAAATCAGCTTCAACGGAAAATAATATGTATTCAAATGTTTATGTTTGAAAATTAGGAAAAATTCCATCACGATTTATTAATGGGTTTATAACTGGAGTAAAAAAATGATATAAAATATATGAAGGAGAGTGAACAAATGAATGTTCCAATTCCGATTTGCAGAGAGGTCTCTGCATTATTGATTGCAAACTTCGTGGCAGTTTTAGAGATAGCAGAAAATTGGGCACGGCAATTTCGCGCTTAGTAAATTGAATATTTTCCATTATCGGCCTTTTTTATTTGGGCCAATAAGAGTTTTGACAGACCGCGCCGGAGCGATATTTATTGGAGCCGCTCGAGCGTTGCGCGAACGGTTAAAAGCATAGGTAGTGTTAATTAATCGTGGAATGCCGTATCTAGATTGAAATCTGGGTGACCCGACGCCCTGGGACCATCACCTCGAGCTTCCTGTGAAGCCGGGTTCACCGTTCCGCGACAGGTACATTGCATGCAGGAGGGATCGGGTCTTTTCAGGATTCGCGGGGAGATATGGCAAGAGAAAAATTCTCAGGGAAATTACCGTAAACTTGTAGGTTTTATACCCGATTACTTAACTTTTTTAGGTTTGTTGAAGTTAGAGATTACCGGTCATTTCCCCGAATGGCATTTTTTCCGAAAGTCCGTTTTCCCGAATGACCATGTTCACGAAAAATTCAAAATTTAGTTGCAATCAAATGTGAATGCAGTTTTTTGTGTTCTAGAATATAATATTGTTGGAAATCAATCTCATTCTGTTCGAATGTTAACATTTAATTTAACTATCCATAAATATTCTCACAGTCATATTTATTAAATGTAGTTACAACTGTGCCATTTTCTGAGTCAACAAATCAAGAAAATTAGAAATTCTAACATTTATGAGAATTATTTTCAATTTTGTAAGAAAAATAACGCTGAATTTAGTTTGTCGTCGGAATTAAATGAACGAAGTGTTTACAAGCGTTCGATCAAAAAGACGAGTTATTAAACGGTTTTTTGTTCGGTGCCCCGGAGATTACCTTTCAGGATGAAAAGCCATTTTCGAGCGGCACAAAGACACGGAACATCTGTTCTTGTTAGTTTCACCTCGAGGTGATCGAGGCTCTTGTGTCGAGACGCGACTTTTTTGTCCAGGGCGATAATGACGACGAGGCGATAACCGCGTATATAAGGGAGCGTTTACCGCTCGTGTTACATCTAACTGTTGGCGCAGGCGTGCACGAAAATAGTACATTATGTTGCGAGTAAAAAAAATACTTCAAATCGCTACAAACTATTGCCGTTGTTATCAAAAATGTTTTTATACTATAAAAAAGTGGAAGACAATTTCCAAAACCGTGTATCGAGAATGTATAAACTTGTTGATAAGTTAATACATTTTCGATACATGATTTTGAAAATTGTCTTGACATTTTTTATAGTGTCACAGCATTTTTGATGATGATGACAATGGAAAAAACTTTTTTTTTCTTTGAGATTTCCACACTGTACAATAAGTAATCAAACTTTCAACAGTTCTAACTAATCTGAATAGATCAGACGGTTAAATGATTTTTAAATTCTGGAAAGTTTTTCGGTTAAGACAGTTTTTTTCATAGTTTGGCTTTTTGTAACAGCATTTGAATGTTAAAAAATTCAATAGTGACGTGATTTTTGACAGTTTAATCACTATGACAAGAGAATATAATTCAATTTTTCATAGTATATTATTGATTGACAGTTTGTGAAAGCTTTACAAGTTGAACAGTCTATTAAATTACTGCAATTCATACATTTTTCATAATTGAAAGACAATTTTCACCGATTTCAGTATATCCTAAAAATCTATGAAATTACCACAAATATATCAATATTTGCATTCTACAGCATATATTTTTTGAATTGATTTATAAATGTCTATGAAAATACTATAAATCTAAAAAAAACAATTGAAAATCCTTTTTACTTTCCCAAATATATAAAAATACGAGAAATACTGTAAAATTTTTTCATATTCAAAAACTATATGAAGAAAATTTTCTTAACAACATTATTTCACGAAAAAAAGACGAAAGTGATAATGATATAGAAATAATTCATATAAATAACAATACTTTTTAAAGAAATCAGTGAAATTCAAAAAGAGTCCAGAATTCGCAGTTTTTCTAACTCAAAATATAATTATTACCTATAATTTTAAAAGAATTTTTTCTGAAATGAAATTACATTCATAAATGTTTGACTGCTCAATATAAATAAAAATTGTTGAAGCAATAAAAATGTTGAATATCACTAAGAATGATAAATAATAAATAATATGACCAACAAGAAAATTTCAACACTGTAGCATATTCAATACCTAAAATCTGTGTATTATAAGTTTCTCAAAAATCTTTAAAAGTTAATGTATAAAAATCCAAAATAAAATCATAAAATCCATCAGGTTGTGAAATAATACTTAAAGCACGAGAAAAAAAAGTTCTCAAATCAGCTTATTACAAATCACAAAAATTGAATTCCACTATATTTAAAATAAACATGAAAAAATATAAAACTTTTGACTCGAAAAAATTTGAAAATCTTAGGGTAATATGAGGTAAAAAAGCCATTTTTGTCTTCGACGCGCAGTGGAAAATGCATTTCCAAAAATATCCTCAATTTTTTTACTCATTCCTCAAAGTTTGAACCCCTAAATGCAAAATCTCATAACAAAATTTTCATGTAACTTGCACGGATTATAAACTACAGTTGTTTATAAAAAAATTGACATTTGGCTTTTTTACCCCACCTGGTTAGGTAAAAAAGCCAAATCATTTTTCCTCTCGAAAAGTTTCGAAAATCGTTATCCAATTATATTTCATTGTCTACGGACTGCGAATTCTTACGGAAAAAAAATCTCCTTCACTTCCTTTAGCGTATATCATCTTCAAATGACCACGTTTGCAGACGTGGAATAGATTTTTCACTTTCTCAAGATTTTCGCAATTTTTTCGAGATTTTCGTTTTTTAGTATTTTTTTTTTTATAGTATTTCCCTCGTGATGACGGAGAATGCTACCAAAAATAACTATTATTTCAATTCTCACTCTACTTTGACAAGTGGTTATTCCATTCTACCTGCTGCTTGGCTTTTTTCCCCCACGCCCCTTTTTTAGTAAAAGTTGCGTCCCTTTTTAACGGATTAAAATATTGATGGGATGTTTACGTATTCGTGTTTATTACGAATTTCTGCTCAAGAAAAACACTCACTTGAATTTACTAAATCCGTTTTGCACTATTTTCAATAACACTAAAGTTTTATCGAATATCGCGCACGCTTCGCGAAAAATCTTTCTGTCACTGTAAAAAAAGTTAGGACATAAATACTGCAGGAAAACCAATTACGAAAGATGCCTGTGACTGACAGCAACCTACCTTAACCACATTGAAATGTTCTTTAAATCTGTTTTATATGAGAACCAAATGCCTTTTTTACCCCCTGGCCTTTTTACCCCATCTTACCCTATATTTTGTTTTGAAACCCCCCCCCCCTCCCGAACATTTTAAACTTATTATCTTTTTTTCCACTCACTAAAATAACACTCTGAAGCCACACTTGGCTAAAAAAAAAACTCATCTTTTACTCTTGAATGGATGTCCTGTTTCCACACAAGTTGAGGAATACGCTATTAATCGACATCGATTGGCAATGTTATCACAATCTCGCAGGGGGCAGAGAGAAAACGGCTCCTGGCGGGTCTGGTGGGGTACGGGTGGAAGAGCTGCCAGCCTCCGAAGAAGCATCAGATCGTCTCTTTTGGATCGCCGACTCCTCGGGGCAAATAGCGTGACCCCGTGATGCAGACACGGGACGCGCTACCACTTCGTCATAGTGGCCTTAGTGCACGCCGATATTGGTGTTGATGCGTGCTCCATGGTGCCCCATAAGGCCATGGAATGCGCTTCCCCTACCCCCTCCCCCTCTTTCCTCAAGCTCCAACCCCGTAAATGGACGGATGGCTTTGTCCTCACGATCTGACATTTCGTTCTCGGACTCGCTTTTCAATTTTTTTCTTTTTTTTTTTTTCTTCATCTCGTCATATTCTCGTTTTGGTTTGGTTCTCGGTTTCTTCATCGACTCGTGGAATTGATTTGGCTGAGGAAAATTAGGTGTGGTTTATTTTTTGACGAACTTGGGAAATTTCTTTCAACTAGTTAGAAAAAATTGAAGGCAAAATTTTTGGAATTGTGGGGTTTTAGTACTTGCATTTTGCTAGATATGCAAAGTTTATTCGAGTTTCGGGATATTTTCGGATCGACCATTTACCAGGTCTTTGAGATGCCTTTTGCAGTATTCATCAAAGCTTGGTATATTATGCTTTTTTATTTATACTCAAAAGGAGACAAAAAAGTCGGAGAATGGAATCTTGAGAATTTTCCTTCGAGAGTGACCTTTTCGGCTCCACCCCAGGTTTCCGCGTTTCTACGAAACATGCCGACAGGTACTTAACCTAACCCAACTTGGTCTGACCTTATAAAATCATGGCATACATAAAAAACACCATAGAAATCTCTAAATAAGTAAAATGACCGTGTAACAGTTCCACGAAAAATTTCCGATGCTATTCCTTTTTTTCTTCTTCCACTTTGTAGGAAAAACACTCAAAAACATGTTAATCCCCGACGTGAACCATTACAAAAAGATTTAAACCTTCGAATTTAATTATTGAATATCGCAAATGCACACATCCAAAAAACCCAATAAATCGTGACAGCGTGTAAAAACGCGACAACAAAAAATATTCCGCAAAAAAGGAACGAAAAGTCCGCCAGGAAAGTTTTTCTAGATATGCACAACTTCCGAAGTTATTAAAAAAAGAGGTGCTAAGGTCTAAAGCCTCGCGTCTCACCTCAATTAATTATAACGACACATGTCACGCAATGTCACGATTAACCTCAGCAATAATAATTTGTATTCATCAATGATAATCAATTTTTTTCTAATTCCCATTCATCACCTCAACCGTGTTTTACCGCGATCTCCCGTTTTGTTGCACAACCATCGCCTTTTGAATCGTCACCTCGGTGACACGCCACCTTTGACACCCACACGCGGCCATGCATGACGCTCACACTCACTCTCGCGGCCGAAAGACAGAGACGAAATACGATTTTATGCAATACCCCGCGATTTTTGCTGAAAATGACCTCGCTGCTGTGTGCTGGAAAAAATTGTTGGGTTTTATTACATGGATATAAGACTTATTGAAAATAAAAGCATAAAATTGGTTGGATACTTGTATTTACCAAGCTATTGTTGCAACCTTATCTATGTAACGCTTCGAGTTTTTTACATAGTTCCTCAACATGTAAGCTCAATCGTTTCTACAGTTTCTTTTTATTTACTAACCGTTATGATACTACGTTCCACGAGTTTTTTTATTATTTGAGAGGATATAATTCGATAAATTACTACTAGAAATGATATTGCGTCGTTTTAAGAATTTCGGAAAAACTTTGAATGTAGACAAAAAATCTAGTTTTTGCAAATAGGTTCTTGAAATATAACAAAGCCCAAAACGTTGTCGCGCTACACCGCGCTACACCACGCTACACTGTAGTATGTTAAGCTACAACTTTCCTTCTATACTTTTAACCAACTTCATTGTAATCATCATTGTTCGTAAGAAACTGAAACTAGTTTCTACCTTTTCTTACAAAGTGTTAAAAGCCTACAACTCCACAACTTCGTTTTTCGAAAAATTTTCCGAATAATAAACTACTGATTGTAAGTCAATTTCGAATATCTTCTTTCTGAATATGAATGGGATCGAGGTTTTGCTTTTTGTATAGCTATTCTTGAAAGAAACATATTTACCGAAAATGTTAACAAACTCCCATAGAAAATGCTTTCGTCGAGTTCGACATTAAGCGTCGCCCGCACGTACTTACGGGACCTCCGAGGAATACTCATCGCTTAAATGCTAATTTGGCGACCGATGTTTATGTGGCACCAAAGGCCACGTCGTGCGATGTTTTAAATATCAAGTTACGTTCGACCAAAGCGTTTTCTAACGATAAAAAATAAGGCGCGATCGCGACAAATTCGAAATCTGTTCGAGCTTCTCGCATTTGCATTAGGCATAATTAGTTAGTGGTAATCATTGGTTTTAGTCGAAGGATCTGTGAATCGATTACAAAAAAGAGTGATTACATTTTCTTTTTCGAGCGTCTCTTATTGTATTCAAATATGGAGTGAAGAGAGGGAATATGTAAAAGAATGAATATAAATTTTTTTCTGAAACACTTCGGTTTTGGATTCAGAAATTTTCAGACTCTATTGCTGATGTTTTATTGATCAAATATGCTTGCAAGTCAGAAAAAAACAGATTATAGCTCGATCAGTTCTGTCAAAAGATTTCTAGGAACTCAATATTCAAGAGATATTGCAAAATAAGACGTGACGTCATACCTCTGAATACAGTTAATTCATGCACCTTCTTCATCGTAATGCGAAAGTTCCCATGAACCTGATATCGAGCACCTCATCTGGTGTTTTCCACGGGAATTAAAAAGACCCCTTTGTTTCTAAATCCGCAAAAAATTGAACTAACAAAAAAAAATACATTATAATTTCACGAGAGTACAAGATAGACTCAGTGAAAAAGGAAAAAGTGACACAACAAAATCTTAATTACACAATTAATTTATTTTCTAAATTTCTGATCAACCTTTTTCTTTATGAGAAATTCTGATTTATGAATTTACGTTTAACGTCTTGAAAGTTTTTTCCGGTTGTTTCTGCAAGAGAAAAGAAACTTGTTAAAATTCTCACTGCGTGAACCCACGTAACGTAGGCACTTATGAATATTGGTGAGGTGGCTCGCATGGAAAGGTCGAGACCCGAGAGTGTCATAGGTGAGCCAGCCGCACCCAGCATTGTGTGAGTCGTGCCCACTCAACCGGGATACGCGTCGTCATTCATATCTTTTCTGTGTACGAGTCGTTTGAAGATTATCTATCAGAACCATATTTATCCAAAGATAATCGTTTGTTCAAACATCATTGTAGGAAAATTTTTACGGAAAGACCGCTCATTTACTGGAGAGAATAAAATGGTGGGTCTATCGTAGCGCGACGTAGCACGAAATTAATTCGTAATAATAAACATCGTGGAAAAATCGAATAGATTTTGAAACAGTATGAAATAGAAAAATACTTTTGAACAAAAGTAGAATTTTGACTAGAAATCAGTGAGAAAATGATCGTAGCGCGACATTACGTAGCATAGCGCGACGTAGCGCGAAATAAATTCGGAGTCTGCAAAAATTTTTCACTTGTTCGCTAACAAACACCACAGTTTTTTGACATTTTTCAATACGAAAGAATAAAACATGCAAAAAATCCTTGGAATGCGATTTAAACCGTAAAAAATTCGCGAAAAACACTTCAACTTGGAGTATTTGCGTAAGGTACGTCTTGGAATTATTTCGCACTTTCTGCTTATCGTTCATTTTTCTTATCACGGTGATTTTTCGATAAACGCCTCGTACCGTCTTATCTGCGTCCATTCAAATTGAACAAACTTAACGAACACGTTTGTGTTCGAGCACGCACACGCTCGGTTGGCTCTCGTCGTTTCATATCTCGCGAATAAAGACGTTTACGACAATCCTCGCGCTGAATGTGCGCTCTCCGCGCACTTATCTTGTACGTGTATGCAGACTATATTCGCCTTCTACTCGCCCCCGTCCTCTGTACCCCACATTATTTTCTTATCTCCGTTCCTCTCCCTCCTTCTGCACTGAAAGAGGTGAGCGCCGTTAAAGATCGGTAATAATTTTAAATAAACGACAACAATTTCGCGCAAATAAAGTCGTTAGTTGAAATTTGAAAAGACACTCACAGGTTATGTTTGGATTCTATTCACGTGTCAGAATAGGTAGAAAAATGTATTCGTTTTGTTTGAGTCATTCAAATCGTAAAAGGGAAATTAAAAACAATCTACGAAATCCAGAAACGAATCTTGAACTCGTATCAACAAGTAACAAGCGTGACGATTTGCATATTTCGTTTTCCTACAGTGTCTCCCACCCTTTTCCAAGTTCGCATGGGCGTGGAAAATAAGGCGAGTTGGCCTGCAGCAACGATTTATGGATGCAGTAACCTTTTACGCTTAACCCACATTTCCTAATTCGCAAAGCTCGAACCGTGACCACACATAGATTTGCACAATTTTCATAGTTTGAAATATTAACGACGAATTTATCAATCAGCATTGACGATATGCTATTTGCTTGAACGCTATAAAGTGAATCGGTAATCATCAACCTGACTTCAACATAATTTAACAAGTTCTAGAAATCTTATGTCTTGGAACTTCCTGGCATTTTCTCGATTTCACATGCAGTATTATAGTGTATTAAGTACTCCTCACTCTTTGGCACACTACTCTGATTAGTTGACTTTTGATTATAAATATCTGCGTTGCAAAAAAACTCTTCGAAAAGGCACAATGAAATCCGATGAAAGCACTTTTGACTGAATCGAAATTTACTGATTTCTTCGCTGCAGTGTGCTTCTCAATTTCGTACTTCAAATTAAAACTTGTCTGTTTAATAAAATAAAATAAATAATCATTAAATAAATATTGAGTCGAAAAGTCCTTTGCCACTTGTCACGAAAATCAATATCAAAAAAGATATTATAGTTTTAAATTTAGTGAATCTGATTGGTTGGAACTTTAAACTCGAATATCTTTTTTGGTTTTAAGTTTTGTAAAAAGTGGTAAATGACTTTTCAACTCGAAAAAACATGTGAAAATTTAAGTGAATTTTGGGTAAGTGGTTTTTATCCCCACTTGTCGAAAAAGCGTATTTATTGTTCGAATTTTAAACTTGAATAACTTTTTTGACTTTGAGTTATATGAAAAATGACAAGGGAAAAAAATTTAGGTAACCCTGTATATGAAGGTCTCGAATGAATAAGGGGTTTCGTGCTCGGCCAGTAGGAAGGGAAGGAGATGACACGCTGAAGCGCCGGAC
>JAPYZL010054320.1:0-13986 GCA_030522825.1 Platygaster orseoliae | reverse complement strand
TATCTTGTTTTGAATCTAGAAATGGAATTTTCACTCAAAATTTTTGTATATTTTTTATTTTTACACTATGATAAACAATTCAAGTTGCATGAAACTGTAGTTCATATGGAACAGTTTTTAAAACTCCACAAAACGCAAGTTGCATTAGGTCGATAGGTCAAATAGTTTTCCCGCAATCGTGTACACAATTCGTCAGCGACAGGCTCTACTAGACTTGTGATTACTCCGCCATTTTTGAATTTTTTCAAGTTTTTTTTTTTTTTTAATATTACTTCATTTCGAAAAAACAATGTATAATAATTCCTTGACATTAAAAAAAATTCCTAAAAAACCACGTTTTTTTTTTTCGATTTACATGAGGTGACCCCCTTAAGAATACAGTTTTTCAACAGGACCTGTTTAGTTAATTTGTAAAAAAATGTGATTCATCCAACTGAAAATATTTATTACATACAACGCTAGCGATTTGTGAAGAAATTTGTATTTTGTTAATGACTCAAAAAAATGTTACGTCAATTTTACCTTAATAACTTTTCAGAATGAGAAATTGTTTTCCAACATGACTAAAATAATTTATTAAACCAAATCATTTATTACAGTCCATTTAAGCTTTTTTTTATTGAATTATACTCAAATTTATATATTAATCTAATCAATATGGCTTTTCGATTTCACGTCAGTTGCAACAAAATTACAACTTCTAACAATAGAAACAACTGAAAAAAATTCGTATTTTCACAATACTTATCAACCTTTTAAAAAACTATCATGATTGTTTGGTCATGAAAAGAGATTCAAAAGTGACAGAAAAAAAGTCGTGAATTGACTAAAAGTTTGAAACCTAACTTCCAAAAAAAATTTTTTCGCCTACGCTCCTGCTCTGAATACCAATAATGCCCGAAGAAAGACAAACTTAATTTTCCTAATAAAATGTGAGACTTGGCACTTAATAATAAAGCCATAACCGCGATAAAATAAAAATCACCAACGAGTAATTTTGTCATCTTTGATAACTGAAAACATATGATCGAAACGCAATTTTACTTTGCACTCTCACTCGCAATTGTTTAACAGTGGAAAAATACATATAAAAAAGCTCATTTTACATTTTCTGTTTTTGTTTTTCTCGAAAAAAAAATTAACGCTGTAAACTATTAAAATCCACCCCACTCACATCTCTAAAACATGAGTGCGATATACAATCGGAAGAAAAGTATTGTTAATTCGACAAAATCACTTACGAAGCATTTTATCGAATCGAAGCATGTTATTTGTCAACTCAATGAAAATTCCTTTAAAATGTGCGATGTGATTTATTATCGGGTATTATAACTTTTTTAAACTTAAATCAGGAAACTTTAACAAACGAAACTTTTTTATGGCAAGGCAAAAGATTTATAAAATTAATTGGAAGTTCGTAATATTTTTCATAGTGCCATTATTTTGCAAATTTTCAAAATTATTGACAGTTCAAGATGAAAAAGGAGCTTGTAAATAATTTTATTCACAATTTGCTGATAATCAGACCTTTCAACGTGAGTTACTAGACAAATTGTAAGTAAAATATCGGATTCTGAGTTTTTGTAATGCCTATTTTGACAGAACAAGAGTTTCATTCCGTCAAAACAGGCATTGTCAAAACTAACAATAATACACTATTGTACCTTAAGGCTGTTGATATTCATGATAATATCAATATTTTATTGATGTCTTTAAAAACTATAATCATCGGTACTGATATATCGGAAGGAAAATATCCGAATCCCGATATATCGGAATTATACGTTTTGAACGCCAATATATCAAAATATCAGTTATCAGAATGAATAATTTCATTTTCTAAATATCGATATCGTAAAGAGGATATCAAATTTCATCAATATCGTACCGACGAATATCAAATACCAAATATCCATATTGAAAGAAATAATATCAATATTCTATCAACAACCCTATTTTACGTTTCCACCAGATTGCACAAAATTACAAAGTGTTACATGTTCTAAAAATCTAATAACTAAATTTTCAATTCAGACTTGATTTTAAAGCGACAAGAAATAAAGTTTTTTTTTAAAGGGAACTCAATTTGACTAGCAATTTAGGTAGTTTTTATGTATAAATGACAAGTGAATGGAAAAAGTTTATATTTTATTTCACATCATTTTGAGAATTTCGTTTAATAAATAATAAAATAGTACATTGTGCTTTACATGCCTCATAACGTCATTCTTTTTCCGTCCCTGGTCCGAAAAGTTGGCTTTTCGGGCCTAGGACGGAAAAATAACGTCATGAAGCATGTAAAATGATAATCATAAGTTCCATTCACCTCTGATTTCGTCAGAAACGCTACCTTGAAAATAAACTATCAAACATATTGGAAGAAAAAAGAAAATGAAGGCTAACGCGTCGCCAAAAAACTTTAACATTGCCTTTAATGCCTTTGGTTCTAAAATTCATAGACAATATCTAAAAGAACAGTGCTATTATCTATATGCAATAATAATACAATACTATTCGCCCACTAAAGCTATGGTGAACAATAATTTAATCGACCCTCCCCCCCTCTATCTGTCTGTCTCACTCTCACTTTTACATTTGTTTTGTAAAATTTTCTAACGCGTTTGATTCTCTTTCTTTTGCATAAATTATTTTCTAATCACTTGGAGTTTGCTTAATAAATGTATTCGTTCAAATCAAAAAAACTTTGATCGAAAATACCTAGTTAACATTTATGATTTCGTATGGTTATCATATGTGACTTAGAATCAAGAAAAAAAAATACCAGTCGTTTGCTGTTAGGACTATTTTTGTTAGTCAGATCAATGAAAATAGCCTGAACGGTAAGCGACTGTTAACCTCCTTTCTTCATTCTTCATTTAATAATTGAAACATCGTGTCGCATTTTGATATCATTTTTTATTCAATTGACATGACGGTATGAAAACTTGATATAAAATGACATGTATAGCATGTCATAATGTAATATATTGCACTGGAGTGACAATACTATTTGACATTATGTCATTTGAATGCAAAATTATATCATAGCGTGACATGTCACAGCGTGATCAGAAATAATACCATGAATGTTTACTAGATACTTTATCAAACACAACATGTCAGAATATGCACTGTTGCCCATATATCTTGTTTAATAACATTTTCGAATATGACGATTTTGGAGATATTTTCAAGAATGAATTTGTTAATGTACTTTTTTTTTATTTCCCGAAAAAGGTATTTTGTCTGTAAATTACGCATTGAAATTTTTTTGTTCGTACTTTTTTTTACTTTTGAAAATTTATCACGAGGTAGCTATACAGTTATAAAAAAATGTTCGTTTCATTATTCTTTCCAGTTTCTCAAAGTTTCTCGATTTTCGATTATAAATGATATTATTTTCATTTTTTTTTTTTGACATAAAAATGTTATGACATGCACAAAACGAAATATCTTTTAACATATTTTGTATATATAGTTTCAAAAGAAAAGAATTTTGTCGTATGACATAATATGAACTTGCCAAATCTGTCGCAAATTTTTTGTAAAACTTTATCAAACAGATGTTAATTCCAATTATGCTTACTCGATTGTTATGAGTTTGTTGTATAATTTAATTTCTTCAGTGTTCATTTAAGTGTGGAGTCGCACAATAAAGCAAAACTTTATACAACATTGAAATTCTGAAAACTGTATAAAACTTGATATGAATATTTTTGTGAAACTGTACATAATACAAAGTTCATAAAATCTTGGACTCTATATAACTGTAAAAAATGCATGAAAAGTGTTATAAATGTTACAAAACCACAACAAAACTTTCAAAAATCACGTTGACTTAGTTTTTGATGCAAATGTTCTGAATGTTTATAAATTGAATTTTTCAAGGACAGTTCTTTCAACTGTTTTATGATATTGCATTTTTTTTGAAGTTTTCTTTAGTTTTCAAGTCTATAATGCTTGTTAAGGAAGTAAATCGTGTTTTATAGACAATCGCATATTTTTGTAATTTTAAGTATTTCATTGACCAAAAAATAATAATTTACTATTAGTTTGAAAATTTCGTTTCTATGCAAGAATGCAAAAAATATGGAAAATTAAATGTTGCAATCTTACAATATTTTGCAGCATGAAAGTTCAAAAAAAAAAAAATTTTTTTTTAATTTAAGTTCCAATAAGAAGCCAAGATAAAACGATGCTCTTCAGCTAGTTTACGACCATTTATGAATAAATAGCGAATAACAGAAGAATAAGTGGATAGTTGCTGATTTTAGGTACATATACTGTACGAATTTGCAAAGTTAGCACTAACAATTAATCAGTTAAACTGGGAATGCAAGGTAAGAAGTATATAGGAGAGGTACAAAATTCAATCAGAGACTTAGAAATACGAATTAGAAGCGTTTAGGTCTGAATCAGAACCTGTCGTATTTTCAAACGAGAAAATGTAAAAGACCCAATGAATTTTACTCTGAATAATACAGAATAATGCCAGAAAGTATGAAAAAAAAGAAACTATAGGCCAGATGGTTTTTTACCCCTATAAGGTAGTTTTTGCCATGGAAAAAGATGAAGTTTATCATAAGAAATTGACTGAAGTTGTCGCTAACAGCCGATTACATTCGGTTGTTTGGCAACGTTGCGATACAACAATTGACACACATAAAACTTTCGATATTGTGTATAGTTCTTTGTGTATATGCTGAGTAACTGGGATTTTCAATGTTTCCAAAGGTTCCAATAGCTCTACACCATTGAAAATCCTATATACTTAACATGAAACACCCATTGGTAATTGGAAAAACTATATCGCTTTTGGTGGTTGTGAGGCAGGTCCAATACATTTTTTTAAAGCAGGTCAAATTGAAGATTATGGATCACGTTACATTCATGATTAAAAATCATGGAAGAACAAAAGTTGACTTTTAGATGATCAAGCTAGTTTACAAAAATACGCGAAAGCGAGTTACAAGGAAAAGTTAGTTGAAAAAAAAAAACCTTTCAAAGAACTTTTTTGTACAGGTAGAAATGAAGAATAAATAAAAGATGTCAACATGTACAGAAAATAATATCATGTACTTGGTGACGCATTTAGGAACCCTCCCCCCTTCCTCTTTCCTCCCCGATTTCATATTCTGCCAACGCGCCTAACCGGAAGAATAAAAAAACGTACAATTCTGGAATGGAAAATTTTCATGGATTTTCTTCAACCTCTACTTTTTTGAAATAACAACCAACTCGCGGATTATCCTTCTCCCCCCCCTTCTCTACAACCCTGCGGATTATCATTCATCTCTCACGCTAATCATCCTTTCAATTATGATTACCCCGTCGGGTGTACTTGCGCTTGGTCTTCTCCTCGGGCTTACCTGACCTGCCGCAGTCGCTGCACGATACCAGGTCCTCGGAACCGCCAGTTTTCTTGTTCTCCCGAGCATCGCCAAGGCAAAAGTCACAATATGGAGAGGGCGCCGCGTTATTCTTGCCCTTGCGTTCCATGTTGTTGGGCCCCGGGTGGTAGCCAGGTCCACCACCGGCTTGCTCGATGCCCCCAGGCCCGAGCCCTAAAGGGCTCTCTGCGTTGCTTTGGTCCATGGGCATCATAGGAGAACCCCCACCGCCACCTCCGACGCTACCCGGGTTTGGTGGCGCAACCGATGCCTGGTTTCCAGCCATCCCGAGACTGCCACCTTCCATTTTCACTGGAGACGGACAGTTAGGGGGCGTGGGGCCCGGGGAACCCGCCGAGCCCAGGGTTCCCTCTTCCTTGGGCACACTCGGCGAAGTCGGGGGGCACGAACCGATTTGCGGCGGGCCTGATTGCGCCATTGGGCCCCCTCCGCAGCCTCCCGGAGTGACTGGACCAAGGGCGCCACCTGGTGACGGCGCCATCGAGGCTACAGCGGAAACGTTGCTTTGTTGTCGGCCGCGGCGTGTACCACCTAGAGGTCACAAAGGAGGTCCAACGTTTCCCAGTTGCGCTTTTATTTGCATTGGATCCCGATTAAGATTTTTTTTTTCGTATTTATTTATTTCTGTAGGCATTTCCTGGCTTTGCGACTATTTATCGCGCACGAATTATGCAAGACAGTTTCCAACCGATTTGGGCAACAAGGAATGAAAAGAAAAATTTTTGCTTGGATTTGGAAAAACATATTGTTTTTCTCACTTGTGAAGAAATGTGAACGTTCATGGCGGCATTTATAAGATTTTTTTAAAAACGTTTGTGTAGTCTGAATTTGTCATTGAAAATAGAAGTTTTTTTAATTCTTGCAATTGAGACTTTATTTAAAGATTTTCATTAACTTTAAATCTTCAGGACTGATTGTAGCTCCGAAAAATAAATAAAAAGCCATTGATTTACAATTTACCAACATAAAAATTAGAGGTTTTGCGTAAGCTTCGACTTTAAACAAGAAAGAAAAAAACTACTACTAATTGTAAGATAGTATAAGAAGTATATGGGGATAGAATCAAATGACATAGTAGCTCTGGAAGTTTTTAGTAGACTTGTTCTGAATCCCAGGAGAGAGGAGACACAGAGTGATGCAAAACTTCAAAAACCGGTTGTATAAATGCTTTGATAATAGTGGCCACCATTTTTAAGATGTCTTGTTTAAAAGCTTATGCAAAAAACTTCCAGAGTAACTATGAAATAGTATCCTTACTCATTCTAGTTATTTTTTTGCTTTCCTTCAAATTGAGGGAATTTTCCACGCCACGCCCAGTATTTCGACTTGACGAAAGAAATATTTTAATTCCTCTAACTATCTTCCGTAATTTGTGCACTATTATTTAGAGAGATTTATTCTTTTTTTCATTTTGGTCCAGAAGATGTTGGTTATAAAAAACATTTTTTTAATAATTCTTCGTTGGTTTATTTATGTTAATATCTCAAAAGCGGTACAATAAATTTTTTGAAATCAGAAAGTCTTGATGACATTACATGCATTTTATCCTCTAATGGAATAAATTCATCTGTCAGACCTACTACAAAATATGAGGAAATTCGTCATTGCACAACATTATGAATAAATTTTGAAACACGAAAAGACATTTCCTAACAATCAATTATTGAATTCACAATACACGTCACGTGACTAGAAAAAGTTTTTCGCAAACAAGACACAGAAATCCTCATGTATAAAATTTTTAATACCCTTGCAATACAAAAAATCAAATTCGGAAAAATGATAAAAGAAAAGATACATGCTATAAGAATTTTCAATGCCATGTTAATACATTTGAAAATCATCAAATAGATCATTGCTTAACTATTTCAGAAATGCATTCTTCGACATGGTAAATACTAAAAAGCATTTGAACAATGATCTTGCATAGAAATCGCACAAGTGATTAACTGTCCAAATGGCGCAAGCTTAGAAGGTATTAAAATCTACATACATACACGCAAGTTTCTGTAAATCCAAGACTTTACATTTTAGTAAATGCAACATGCATGAAACTACAATTCTAAAACATTTCCATTCGTGTCCATTTTTATCAGGAAAAAGTGAAAGATTTAGAATAGACGAGGGAGAGGTTCAGAGGTCTGAAAACAAAATCAAATAATTCTTCAAGTGTATATTTCGCAATTTTCTAAGATGAATCAAGCAAAAATTCATCCAGAGTTATTTTTTTCATAGAAACTCACTAAAATAATTCGCAAAATTTCATTAATATATCACCATCGACAACGCAAAAAAAAGAAAGAAAAAAAGAAATAGGAAGAGAGAGAGAAATGAAGAAAAAGGCAAAAAAAGGAGATTCACAAAATTTTTTTGAATAGTTTGAAAAAAAAAAGATTTTGAAAAAAAAAAAACATTTTTTTCTGGTCGACAAATGTATTAAGTGTTTGGAAATAAAAAAAAAGGAAAAAAGTCCTCTCGAAGCCTTATGAGATGGATATTGCTTAGAAAAATCAACTGACAATGCTCAAAATAATGTAAATTCTGGTGAATGGTTGTAAACGGTTAAAATATATAATTCAGAATGTAATTGATATGGATCTTGGGATAGGAATATACATATTTTTTTAATTTACCGTACCAATGATATTTATATAGTTTATAGCCAACATTTTTAACAATACCATATACTTAAGGGTGGCAGTTATTTTAGTGATGTCGGAATTTTTTCCAACACATCACATTTTAAGTATGTATGGCACTTTAAAAAATTATTTTTTCCAAAAAATTTTTCTAAATATAATATAAAATTTATGGAAAGATTATTAAGAGTTGTTTGCATAAACTTCATCATTTGCTTGCACTTATGGGCGCACTAGCATGCAACCCTTGGACACTTCTCACATTTTGTGACAACATGAGTGACGATTTTAACCATGGTGGCACTGGCGTAACCATGACCATTTTCCAATTACGTGAAAAATGTATTAAACAACCATTTTCGAAAACCCAAATAATAATAAAATATTTTATAAATTAAACATTATTACTACTTTATAAAATCAGAAGAAACTGAACATTTTGTCATTTCTTCATCAATTATAGAACTTAACGTTTAAACATGCGTTTCTCTTTTACTCATAACGTACTTCATGTAATTTTAACCTTTCTTCGAAACCCTGGAAAATGAACATTTCTCGTTCACCTCACCTAATCTAAATAATAATAAAATATGTTTCAAATTGAACATTCTTACTGTTGTATAAAATCATAAGATACTAAACATTTTGTCATTTGTTCATCAATTATAGAACTTAACGTTTAAACAAACGTTTCTCTTTTGCTGATAACATGCTTCATGTAATTTTAACCTTTCTTCGAAAACCTGGAAAATGAACATTTCCCATTAACGTCCACTAAATTTATCAAGTAGCCAAGTATGAGAAGTGTCAATAACCTGCTACTTTTACAACTGTTCATGTTACACTTTTTGCACACGATTTGCAAAGTGGTTTAATGAGCATGAGGATTTAGGATTTTAAAAAACGTAATATCTTAAATTTGCTTTTTTTCCCATAAAACAACATGACATCGAGCGCTTGAAAAATCAATAAAAAAAAAGTAAGATTAAGATGAAAAAGAAAGAAAGAAGAAAAGAAAGTAAGAAATGAAACTCGAAAGAGAGATAGTCAAGGCGCTGCATGGAACGGGTTATACGGGTAAGGGGCTGGCGAGGGATAGTGAAAAGTGCTGATTTTTTTGTAGCTCCAACCTGACTGGTCCAAAGCAGCGGCGTCTGCTATGCTCCGATTTTCAACTTCGGCAGGACTGGGACTTAGTTCCATAGCAGGATCACCGGAGGAAGTAGAGTGGGAATGACCGTAATGGTAGACCAGACCGGGTCTGGTTTTATACCGTGCGCTGCATACTGCAAAAGTGCAAATACTGTTTTCCCGAAAAAGTACCACATGACTTAACATCCATCATAATCTTATAACATTTATAAAATTAAATAGTTTTTTTATTCCCCATCCCTTTGAAATTTTGGAAATATCACCAATGGACGTCGTTGAAATTTGGAATACAGGGTGTCTAACGGATCCTAAACCGAACAAAATTTTAATGATCTTTTGATTTTCCTACGACTGACTTTTTGCCTATCATTCAAAGTAGCTTTTGCATTTTTTTATATTCGTGCATGAGATCGATTTGAGGTTACTTTTAATTTTGATAATATTATTGTTTATTCATAAGTATGGGAAAAAATAATAAATATAATTCATAACTTTTTTGAAATCTTTTTGTATAGCCAAGTTTTGGGAGTTAAAATCTGGCATGAAATTCGTAAAAAAATCAACATGTTTATATGTATACAGCACTAGCACTCTTATTGAAAACATTAAAATGAAAATATGGAAAAGATGAGAAAAATCCTATATTTTTATTTATTTCTTTTTATTAATTTATACTTTTTTTTTTAATTAATGTAAAAATTTTCATTATACACAAAAATTTTGAGGATTTCGAACTAAAAAATATCTACATTTTCGGGAATCGTAAATTTTGAATTTTGTACATTAGAAATGTAGTATCTTGTTCATTTTGAACATTTTGAAAATTAAAGAAATCTGTAAATGTTAATTGAAAATAAAAACGTGGCCTGAGTTTCAAACGTTATCATGAGTATACAATTATTTCCATGAATTGGATAGTTGGAAATAATAAAATTAGGTAATTAAGGAACCGTTTGATCTTGAATTTATCAAGTATAAAAAAAAAGTTAAATTGAATGAAAAAAAAAATTTAATTCAAAAATAAACTAGTAAATAATAAAAGCAAAAACAGAAAACTCAAAGATTGAAAGCAATTTTTCAACTACTTTTTCCTTGATCGTTAGACACTCTGGAAAAATTGTTTCCCCAGGTTCTGGTAAGACCAAAAAAATATTCTTTTTTCTGACTCTGGAAACACGAGGGCATTGTCAAATGGCTCTCATTTTTATCAAAAATTTGACAGTACTTGCACGCCTCCGCATTAGAGTATATATTCCCTAGTAACCTAATAACTCTAAATATGAACAAGCAGTGAAGGAATCCAGCCCAAGAAGCATATTTAATACGATGCAAGGCTCGATGCTTGAATACGCCTACGTTTCATATATGTATAAATCAACTAGTATCAACTAAGTGAGTCGTTACATTGCTGGTCTAATCGCAAAAGTTCCAAAGACGCGACGCATTTTTTCTCTGATTAATTACAAAGTATTTTTCAAAATTGTACATATTTCAGATCCGACGGCCTTTGGAACCTGCTCGACTCATTACAATAACTGCAGGCACATCCGGGTTATTCTACAAGCTTGGCTCTCCAGAATTAATTTTGCTTTATTGATGTTGAAGATTTCAGAGGATTGTAGGTGGAAAAAACTACTATCCTACTGGGTTTGAGTACAAAATACCACGACGCTTACGGTGATACGCTTGGATAAATAATCTTCGTAAACTCACCGATAAGGATCGTGGAGGAAAAAAAGAACAAAAAAAATTATTGTATTGATCTCGAAATAGTTCCTTATCGAAAATTCGGTGGCCCAAATTGATGCAAAATAAAAAAAAACTACTTTATTGACAAAGCATTCATATCATACTTTTGTCACAACATGTGACTCAATATATTAGTCAACAGTATTTGGAACAAATTTTGTGTCATTTGTAGTTGTATTTATGGTTGAACTTACGGTCACACACGAACGGTTTTTCAGCATCTGTGGCAGCGTCGTAGTTCGCTTTTTTACGGCCTCTACCTCCCTAAAAATATATTTTTACGTCAACATTAACAGACATTATTCGCCTGACATATAATGATATAAAATATAAAAATGCAGAACATGGATAATTGTTGTTCAAACTGTGTTTCACTATTTCAAAAATTTATTTATTTATTTTTTTTTTTTAAATAACGAATAATGGTACAAGAAAAAAATTATTAGTAGACCTTCGGTCTTTTAACTGAGGGGCTGTCAGCATTTGGCAAGTGATTTCTTGCCGGATGATGGCCACCACGGCCTTTTTTCTTCCTTCGTTTGCTGCTGTAACTTTCTTCGTAATCAAAGTCGCTGTCTGGATCCTGCTCATCAAATGCATCCATATCCAACATGTCTTGCTCATCGTAGTACCATCCATCTTTACTGTGCTCATCTACGAAATATTTACTTATTGCATTACGAAATTGGAATCCAAAGAAGAATTTTTATTAATATTAAATAATGATAAAATTCTCTAGAATAGTTTTTAAACAAATGTTTTTAAAAATGGATTTAACCTTTAACTCCTAAAGAATCTTTGCTGTCATCATTTATTCCAGGCATGATGCCTTCTACACCTTCCACGTGGTGATCCTCATTCTCAGAACGTCCAAATCTTTTTGGATGCGTGTAGTGCATTAAATATTGCCGTCGCTTTTTTCGCCATCTTTTGCTCGGATAAGTGTAAATTTGGCCATGTAAAAGTCCAGGAAGACGTTCACGATGAGAATTGAATAGTGCCGAGTGGTTTTGAGCAACACCTGTTTTAGAGCTATTCGTCTCAATAATACTTCAAATTGGATTTCATGAAATGACAGATGAAAATAATATTTTGAAAAGAGTCATTATAAAATGATGATTTAGTACTTTCAGTTAAATTTTAAGTACTCATTAAACAAAATTTCTCATATTTTATATATTAAAATCGGAATACAAAAAAATAGGCGAGTCAAACAAGCAAACACATTTGTGTATTCAAAATTAGAACTCGATTTTTTATGAGTTATTTTAAATATAACAGTTCAAAAATTTGGCAACATGAAACTTACATTATTTTCATTTTCAACAAAATGAAACAAAAAACAAACTGAAGATTTGTTAATCAAGTTACAAATATTACACATTTTCATGTAATAAAAATATCAGTAAGCAATACATTTTACTTGTTTCTTTAATTGAATACCATCATTTATATAGTAATTTTTTTGCATAAGATGTTATATTTCTTGAAATTACCGGTTTGAGAATCCAAAAATGGCATCCGCAATCGTCTGTCTCTACATAATCGACTATTGTAATTTGATGAGTTCTCTATTGCTTCTCTATACGCTGTGTCATTCAAAAAGCTGAAAAATCATTCATTTTTCGATAAATTTTGTATCAAACATATTTTAGTGCAATTTCGTTTATGATAGTAATTCATTTATGATAGAATATAAATGTGATGTGAAAATATTTACACAAGAAAACGTTATAATTTGACTTAGAAATTTGAATTTCCTAAAATATATTGCAAAAGTCACGAGCTGAGAGAAGTTTGTTCTAAACTTTCTAGTTCAAAAGAAAAATATAAAAATTATAAGGTTTGAATTTTCGAATCAAATGGTTTCAAAATTGAGAAACAAAGAATTTTAAACTCAAGATAAGAATATTAAATTGTTTTATAAAATACAAGTTCAGAAAAAATCTAGTCAGTGTCAGATCACAAAAATGTATAGTAAAGAGTTGAGATTGTCATGTTCTGAAAACTAAGAAAAAATTATTTTAATTTTTTCAAATTCAATGAACTTGTAATTCTTGAAAATAAAAGGTTATGGAAATAAATTATTACTTTCCATGAATTCCGTGATTGCTATTGAAAAAATGAAAATGAATGAAAAATTTAAGGAGCCATTGGATAAGCAAAAAAAAGAAAAATGCAAAACAAGGATTAATATGTGAGAATCATAATTTCTGAATTACGAATAAATGAAAATTAAAAGGATATACTCAGTGCAAAACTAAGAAAACGTTAAAATATAGAAAGTTAATTAGAAGGATGAATTAGAAAAAATTAATTTAATAAGAAATCATTTTAATATAATAATATAATCTAATGATAATTATTATTTTATTAATAATTTTAAACAATATTGAAAAAAGTTTTAATAGTGAGCTCACTGTTATACTGCTGGTTTAGCAGAAAATTGAATAACATTGAACTTTTCAAAGATTATCAATAACTCTGAACAATTTAAAAAACATAGAGAAATTTGGTTGTTATCGATAAATTTTGTTGTGCAAAAATTTATAATATTTCGTAAAACTACAGCTGTATAAAATTCAGAAAATTTAAAAATATTGGGAAACGTTGTATTGTACAGAAACCGTTGATAAAGTAAAAAATTTTCAAATTGGTGAAAACTGAAGGTGTCAAAATTATTTCATAACTCAAAAAAAAAAAGAAATTACAGGAATTGAAAAAATTGTGCAGAATTTGACAAATTTCTGAAAATTATAAGGATTCTATAAAATAGCATATACTAGTAACATATTCTTCAACTTTTTTCAATAAATAAATGTTTATAATGTATTATCGATTGATTTCTCGGAGCCAAAAAAGGAAGAAGCATCAAATAGATAATTGTCGTTTATTCAAGCTTTCTACCACACACCGTAGTCCTCATCAGGAAACGTTTGATGAGGACCACGGTGTGTGGTAGAAAGCTTGAATAAACGACAATTATCTATTTGATGCTTCTTTCTTTTTTGGCTCCGAGAAATCAATCGATAATA
>JAPYZL010054312.1:0-11204 GCA_030522825.1 Platygaster orseoliae | reverse complement strand
GTAGAATATGCATCCAATGATTATCAAAAAAATGAAATCGGCATGAGCTGACGATTTTTATGACCATAAATCAATCAAACATGGAGCCATGAATCTTACACTTGCTCTTAAAAAGGGACATTTTAGGGACATGAAATGTCCCCCAAATGTCCCTCATGAAACAAAATTATTATGGAAAAATGTTACAGGCGATTTTATCAACCCTTTACCCACTGAAATCTCTTAAAATAAATAAAAACGACTCTTGGGGCGGTTTTTCAGATGATTTGAACCCTTTGAGCTCATTTTGAAACATGTACCAAAGCACCCAGATTTGCATTTTTTTTTTATTATAAACAATTGTGAGTGCAAATAACGGTCGGAATCACATTTTTTAATTTTTTAATTATTTTACATAAACTTTTTCCACGTCTCAAACGTCTTTAAATGTGTTTTTCATGAGGGACATTTGGGGGACATTTTCGATGTCGCTTTTTGAGAGCAAGGGGACGAAGCACTTTACATCACTTAAAATATGCAAAAATGTGTTTGGCAAAAAATTAAATGTGAATTTACATGGCCCCCAGCAGGAAAAATGAAAAATGTAAATTTTGAAGGGCTGTAACTGTACGATGGCATGTTTCGAAAATTCTGCAAAAATGCAGTTTTGTTCTCCATACTATGACTTTAAAATCTACCAAGTTTTATAATTTTATGTCAACAAGGAAAAAAGTTATGAATTTTCTCCTAGAGTCGGCTGAAAACACATGTTAACATTTAAAATTTCGACGGCTCTGGGGCACGTGTTAATATGAACCGATCACCTTCAAATTTTAGAATACATTTTTTTTTATTATTCTAAAACTTTTTAAGGGGGGGATGGAAAAAATTCCGACATCGCCTAAATAACGGACACCCTAGTATATATATATACAACCATTCTCTTCAACTTTTACCGTTTCTTAATTAATGGCCGGATTATTAAAAAACGAAACTCTACCCGATATTCTCGTTGCCTATAGATTCTGAAACCATGGTAGAGACTGACGACGAGTCTCTGTGCTTTTTATATAAAAAAGTCTTCGACTTCCGGGAGACAATTGAAATACCTCGAACCTCGTTTTGGAAAAACCCTCATCTCGGTCGCGTTTAAAGAAATTGCAGGTCATCGTTGTCGAAGCTCGTTTCATTTCGAGAGGTATATTTCAATGAACGCAATTCCCTCTCTTTTTTCGCCGGGTATCTTTCGGCTGTAGTCATTAGATTCCCGTGATAAGGAAGAGCGTGAGAAAAGTCGTTTCCGTAGAAAAAGCACGTTTCGTTGGGGCCGCTTGTTTGAACGGCAGAGATCGATTGGCGTATACACCAGGCTCGGTTGACAAGAGTGCTCCCACTTCAATTTCTCCCGGGAAATTGAAGTGCACGACGGTCTTGCGTGTTAAATGATCGACAAGTTGAAGACTTCCTCTAATTCGCTCCTCCCCCCGCCACGTCCTTGCATTCATTCAACGTTTATAGTTTTTGTTGGCGTTATTGCGAAATTTTATTCCACGATCGCGAAAGCGGCGCTGGCTAAAAAGCGTCCCGGAAATGAGGGTTTAGATTTGATTCGGTGAAGTTGCGAGGCAACGTAATCACTGAGTTTGTTGGGATTGGAGGTTGCGGGTAATGCAATCAGCACGATATTTTTACTGCCGGATTGTTGGAAAGTTTCGCCACCTGCTCGTTGGGGAGTTTTTCGATGGATCTTAAAGCTCCTCATGGTTTTGAGAATTTTTGAATGCCTCCCGTTGAGTAGTTGGCGGTGTTTTAGGCGGGAAGATCGATTTTCATCTCAGAATCCTTTTTCCCTGGGGAGAAGACGTAAAAGATATGAATGGCTCGAGGGGCTACCAATGTCTCTCGTAATAGGCGAAACTACATCTGGAAAAGAGGACAAATCCGCGATATTCCAAACTGTAATAACGTGCAAGAGTCCGGGAAAACGGGGGGGGGGGCGCTTAGTAGAATTGAATGGTCTCCGGTCCCGATGGAAATCGAAATTTATGGTTCGCGAGTGGAATCCAAAGGAAAAACACGGCGAAGCAATCCGCGGGCGTGATAACCCCAGAAATAGCGTCGAGAGCGGCCGCGTCAATGTCGGACAGAAATCACTTTTCCCTCGTGCAATTACCCGCGGAAAATCGATCGCTGCCGGGCCGATGAAGCGTGTAATTCCAGGCGATCCGAGAACCGACAGTTAGACGTGAGCGCATACCTGAATCGAACTTTTGACAACGATCTGGTCGCGTGATTTTTTTGTCACGAAAAAAAAGAATACTAATAGAACACTTGGTCTGTCTTGATTTGTTTTAGCAACGTACGGAGGAAAAAAAACTGGAATCCGGGTAGTCATGAGTCGAAAGCTCGTATTCATTTCAACTTCTTTGAATGTATTTTCAACTCCATTTTGATTTAAAAATATGTAGTTGTTAACATATTTTCGTGTTTTACAAGTAAAATGAAGTTGAAGCCCGAATTGATTTTACCTTTTTTCATCTTCATTCGTCTTCGCTAACAAGATTTGAAATTGAAAATCAGTTGAAATCGTTGGGCTCATCAATAAAATTTTGGAATAAATTGAAAATTAAAGAAGATTGCAGTACCTTTGTTTTATTGATAGAATGAATTTTATTATTGAATTAATATTTAAATGAAAAATTCACCTTCATACTATCGACTAATTGAAAATCAATCAATTATAATCTTCAATGTTAAAAACCTTTTCTGGCAATTTTTTTTTTTTGAATTTCCTACAAAATCATAGCAAAAAAGACAAAAATTAAATAATATAACTATAGTGATGCAATAATTGAGAAATTTAAAATTTCAAGACGAAAAAATTTGGCATTCAGATACTTTAGATACAGGCATTTTGAACATTTTGCGTATTTTGTAACACAATATTCAATTGACTGTTTCTTATTCATAAATTTGTAGATAAAAGTTTTTATCCAATTTACTGCATGGTAAAAGAAATGAAAAATACTGAGAAATGAATACATAAAAAGAAGTAATGGGTTTTAAACTAATTAAAAAGTAATAAATTGTAAATTAATAAAATTGTGAAAAATAGTCGTAAGCGTATAACTGAAACTCGTTTCGAAATATTGCTACAATATTTATTAAGGTGTACATCAAATATATAATAAAATTGGAGTACACGAATTGAAGAAGAAATTAAGGTAGAATAAAAAAACTCATTTAACATTAGTTTGCAACTTTGAAGGCGAAAAAACTTGAAATCAATGGTTTTCATCATTTTCATCTGCAGATTGCGAATACTGACTGTGGAAGTAGTTGAAATTCAAGATAAAATTTCGACTTGTAGCTAAACACACTCAGAGAAATTTTAGTTTAAATAATTTAGTTACAATAATACTAAATTTCGTCGTTAATTAGAACGAAAATAAAATTATTATTTAGAATTCAGTTATTTGTAACACATAAAACGGACCACCTTTCAAAAGTAGCATTATAAGAATAAGCTGTTTAACTTGTCAGATCATTAATGAGTGTTACAGAAAAAATGTTTGAAAAGGTTTGAAACTTTATCTGTAATAATTTTTGTCTTTTTTCGATTATTAACGGAATTTCTCGAAAGTATTTTACGTTTTAGTGCTTTTTCTACTGATGATATTTTTTTCTGCAATAGATTCTTCTCTATACATTTAAAAGTCATGTGATGTTAGGACTGCTGTTATTCTTGAAATATACTCGTTCGAATAACATTGTCAATAAATTTATAAATCTATAACCATTTCATCGATAATAATGATTCACAATAATTGATCATTGCTTGGAGGAAATTTTAAAATCTTCTTTGAATTTCTAGAATAGTCTGTGCTGCAAACTTGTATAAACTTTTAGAAAAATAAACGTTTATGATTCTTACGAAAATTTTACTCTATTATTTTCGATAACTCCGATATTTTTTTAAATGTAAAATTTGTTATTATTTATGTGTATTTTACACGTTTAAGAAGTATATTTATTACCTGCCGTCACTTCTACCCGTCTTAAAAGTGGTCCATTCTAATCAATCTCAGATTCCTTTATTTAAACTTTTATCATTGAATTTACATTAATTTTTTTAGTTTATGAACCACAAAAATACGCGAATCGTACTACAAGTTTTAATAAAAAATATTTTAAAATAGTCACTTATGTATATTGAAAATTATAAAAGATATATAATATTAATGAAACGTTTTAAATCATAGCTCAATGATTATGAAATTCGAAATTGATTTCTTCGAGTAGAATAAACAGGTATACATGTATAGGATTTTTTGAAGATTTTTGTTTTTCATTTTCTCACTAACAATATTTCATTTCGATTAGGTTTATCACTTAATTTTCCAATTTATGAATTATAACTTCACAAATTTTCTGTTTTCCAGTTAAAGTGACGAAAAATCATATTTAAAAAAATTTCAAATCTGGAATTTTTTCATTACATAATATTTCGAATTCCACTATCTTAATATGCATTATGAAGTCAAACTTGTTAAATTTATGTAATTTGATAATTAGGTTTCCCAGCTTTTTTTATTATCTTTCACAAATTAGAGAACTTTTGATTATTCTTTTTCAAGTTTTTATAATAATTGTTAAAGGCCAATATGTTACAAAGAGTTTAAAATATATACAAACTCGAAGTACAAACTGTCTAGAACTTGGATCGAAAATTTTGGAATTGAGAATCGATTTCCTTCTTTCTTTTCTTTATTTCACCAGCAAACTGTATTAAATTTCTCAAAGAATGAATTTTTATATTGATTAAATTTTTTTTCAAAGTAAATTTAATAACTTGAGTTTCGCTTCTCGTGTCTTTGCGATGCAACGTTCTTCAGGACTCGATGCTCTCGGCTCGTTTGAGCGCATCTAATGTTGAATAAATTAAAGTCCCGGTATCGCGAAATTACCATTTTGTTGATTTATAAAAAAATGTAAAAAACCATGGAGAGTAGGGAGACCTGTTTTGATGGAATAAATTTTCTGCCGTCGTTTCATCTCGGAATATTGTTATCGTTCGAAAAAAGATAGATGAACGCGAAAAAGATGAAACTGTCGAATTAATGAACTGCGAGATAAAAAAGACTTTGAATGTGTGAAAGTATTCAATGCTTTTTGAGCAGACAGGGTTTTCATTTTTTGATCTGGGCTGTGCACCAAAAGTATGAATTGTAGAGCATGAAAATTCGAGATAATAATGATTTGCGTGCATGACTCTCGCGCGTCTGGAATTCAGTTTTGCTAGATTTATTTTCTGCGTTGTGCAAGTTTTTGAAATTCTTTTGTAACGTGCATCATCAGAGTAAGTTGTAATAAAAGGGATTTAACCTCGTTCATAATGAAACTGATATTTTCAACCGCCCGAAGGATTTTTCTTTGAGGCTCGCTCGGGATTCATCTTGCAGCGACTGACATACTTTTGCGCCAACGACGATATTACATTCGAACACGAGAGCAAGTATTGCAAAAGACATTACTTAGCACAATCTTCGGTCGCACATTCTTCAGCCCGAGGACAATGACTGCGGTTACAAATTGCCGATGACCTGCAAAATACATGATTCATGTGAATACATTGTCACACGAAGATATAAAACTGATATAAATTAATCCAAGATGATACCCACAATTTAATTCTATGTTTCTGAAAATGGACGAGCTTCAGCTACTTAAATATAAAAATCTCCGATTTAATCATATCCAACAATGACGTCCAAGTTCCGATTGAAGATCAATGAAAACAAGCATTATTGATGAAGCTAAGGCTCGGTAACTCATCGGGAATCCTCCGATACTTAATTAATTTTATTAGGTAGGAACCCGTTGTGTTGAGATTATGCAATAATTTTGAATTATACCTTACGACTTCATAAATGAATTACATGATTTTGCCGTGTCTGTAAGATAATCACTGATTACATAGTTTGAGAGTAATTATTGATGACACGTCTTCGCTTCACGATTAACTGAATTTATCAATCACTATATGGACGCTGCATCCATTCACGTAGGTGTCGTGAATTTTTCTTTGTCTGGCGTTGCATTTCTTGAAATATAGAGTGGATTAGATATTTTTGTAATTTCCTCACGTTTCGTAAAGGTCGCGAGAAAAAGGTCAAGCGATCAACTTTGGCTCCACTAACTCTTCAATCTTTTTCTTCATCGGCTGCATCGGCTCATCGTCGGCCCCTCCTATATGGTTTTGAAATCTCGACAACGAGGAAATCGTGGAACCTTTCTTGTATGTAGTAATCGAGGCATAAATTGGGAACAGAATTTGGTATCACTGAACGAAAAATTCGCTCTGCAAGAGAGGTTTCTACTGCAGGAGAAAATATCTGGAAACGTGATCTCAAAGCACGAGATTGGTTCACGCCTTTGAAACAAATGTCGTGCATTGAATAGAGGTTATTTCAACAAATCCATCAGTTTGAATGATTTGGTTTTTTTATTTCTTTACGAAAAAGATTTTTCATT
The DNA here is from genome assembly GCA_030522825.1 of Platygaster orseoliae. Lineage (NCBI taxonomy): Eukaryota > Metazoa > Arthropoda > Insecta > Hymenoptera > Platygastridae > Platygaster > Platygaster orseoliae. The sequence continues at coordinate 4,691 of JAPYZL010054312.1, read as the reverse complement.
ACAGTTTATTTATAAGAAATATCACTTTCTGATGCAGATGTTTCTGGACCTAATTAATAAAAATTTTATATTTTTGATTGTTTAGTTACAATTTTTTATAACAGTTTTTATGAATAATTATAAATTGTTGCGACTGCTGTTACTATATTTAAAAATGTAGTAGTTGCGAAATCCAAGAGTTTTAAACTACCAAAACTGTTGAGTAATTATAGCAATTCTTACATGTTCATAAAGTTTACAATGTCAACAAATTACACGAAATTTATTTTCTGATATTTACTAACAAAAATTTAAAACCTTGAAAAAACAAATTCGACGAAGTCTCTCACAACGAATTTTCTAAACATGTTTATACACTAGTCATTTTGATTATTATAAGAAATGGCAAAATTCTTATGACAATAAGAAATTTTTTATAAGAATACTATTTTTTATAAGGTCAACCTTTAAAAAATCTAATAAGAAAAAAACTTGTTATAAAAACTAATGACACTTTTATAAGAGAATTAAAATTTTTTATAAGAAAATATTTGAGCATCGTAAATTTCTTATAAACTGAAATTTTTATGAAAAAATTGTTTATAATCTTTTATACAGGAAATAAAGTTTTAAAAGAAAAGTTTTCATTACACGAATCTTAAAAGTTCTACCTTTTTTTAAAACGACGAATTTCATCGTCGATGATGTAAAGAATTTTTTTTTGGCGATTTGTAAGGGCTTCGCTGAATTCGCTATTTTGAGGTTTTAATTCATTCATGGTAAATCTCAGAAAAAAAATTCCTTTGTGATTGTTCAACGTTGTAAACTTTGAGAAAACATTCTTACTTTTGTTAAAAAATTCTTAACTATTGTAGATCGTCAAACTGTAAAGTTGTTGCAAAATAGTGAAAATTTTAAAAGTGTGCAAGTCATTTAAAATCGTCAAAGAAAAAAATTTCGAAATTGAAAATACTGGTTATACATGCAATCAACGATCAACGATTTCGTTTAATATTGAGCTGTTAAAAGTTCAAATTATATAGCGATCCAAAAATCCAAACTTACAGAAAAAAGAACTTAACTGTTTTCAAATGTTGCAACATTTAAATATTTAACATGGAATTATTCCATGGAATTGAAAATTCTATTGAAAAATATTTTTAATAAAGCTTATTCAATGATGAAAATGTTTGATATATATAAAAAGTTTTCATCATCGTTCTAAGGTGACTGGGTCACCCAGTTATTCTCATTTCCTAATTTTTAAAATTATGCAGTGTACAATATTGATTGACACTCGGAATAATTATTAATCTTGGTACTCGTATTGACGTTGAAATTTCCAAATGTGGAATTCCGCTGCTGTGTAATTTCACATTATACATTCATGAATAGTGATTCGTATAGAAGTACATCATGAATTTTAGCATTATAAGAACAATAATCACTATTGTTCATGTGCCATTTTAGGTTTGAAAAATTGCTGTTTTGTTAATCAGTGAACACAATCAACAATATTCCATTAAGTGTTGAACTGTTTGAAAAAAATTTGAGAAGCGTCAAAAGTGTTATGAATGCAAAAAATGTTCATTGCTTGTAATAACGGTTTAAAATTCCTAAACTGATAATAGTAAAAGTTACAACGATGATAATGATGAAAAAATGTTGATGTGATTACACTTCTATAGAGAAAAAAGCGAACTATCTCTAAGGTGACTCGGTCACTCGGTTATCCTGATTTTTCGATTTTCTAATTCATCTGATGAAAAATGTTCATCGACACTGAATAATTATTAATTTTGGTACGTGTACTGACGTTGATATTTACAATGTGGAGGTATACGCTGCTGTGTAATTTCACATTATACAATAATAAAAACAGTGTTTCGTACGAACAGTTTGAAGTTAATATTGACAGTGTCATTAAATGAGAAAAAATGATATACATAAAACGAAAGTGTAATAAATATATTTTCTCTTTTTACATGAAATATCATATTTTACAAGCTGGAAACAAGTTATCGAAGTATATATTACATGTTTCACGATAGACAGATATTAGATTCTTTGTAATAGTAATAAAAGAAAATAGTTTTATTTATAGAATATGACAATTTTACTAGACAATATTCTATGAAGTTAAATAATTGTTGCAAATTTTGCAATATATGTAGCAAAAAGTGTATGACTTTTTTCTCAGTGTATAACTGCTATTATGATATCTTTATGATATACACAATGTCACTTTATATTATTTATTATTGTACAGATATTTAGCTATTTTTGTTACATTCATGATCTGACATATCTGTACCTGGTACCCACGTTTCCACAACTGGAATTTAAAAGCTTTGAAAGCACATTTTTAGTCTTGGAAATGAAAAAAGTCGCTCGTTTATCCACTTTTGTTTACCAAGCTCGCCCATACTACGCGGCTGATAAGTCGGCAACGCCGGCTGTCCGTCCCAGGCGTCGGCGGCATTGTAAAGACCGGGTTTCAAGTTTCGCTGCGATGCATCTATGATGCCATGGCAACCGATGCACATTGTTCGCACTTTCACCTATCTCGTCTTTTCCGTTCCATTCGTCTCGAATGCGTCCCGCGATGTATGAACGTGAATCTCGCGAAAAATCTCATATTTCCCCCTATTTGAATGAGAATTTTCCCGCGAAACTCTCGTGGAAAATGAAATTATCATGAAATTCACAGCTTCGAAACAGACTCAAGATTTTCACGATAGCTTGGTTTATGGGCATATTTTGCAAGACGAGGTCATGTTCAAGAAAAATTGTTTGCACCTAGATAATAATTTTCCCCAATTTCTATGACTCCGAAGAAAACTGAGATTTTCGTGGTATTCTGATATGAGCTTTGCATTTTGGGAAAAAAATTTGGATCGTTTTTGAAGTAATTAAAAAATTATGAAATTTACTGTGATTACGGGAGTTTTTGTGACTTTTCAAGCGATTTTTTTATGATACAATAATATAAATGTTTGTGAAATATTTATGCCTATTCAAATTTTGTAATAGAAAAATTGAATTTCGAAAAGAAATCGAAATTCAAGATAAAATTTTGACTCAGGTACACTTTGAAATTGGGGAACTTAACGAACTTTTTTGTCACAGCAAAGAAAACCAATTTTCGTGTACAGCTTTTTTTCTACAGTGACACATATGAAAAGGCAGTAAATGTTGGTTACGTTTTTGATATAAGGTCTGCGCGACGTATGACTCCTCCACCTCGAATACGCTCGTAAAAATCCCCTTTATGAAGACATTGCAATCGGGTATGTGTCCGGAAGGGACGCGTAATCTACCATATCGTTTATCCGTCGTAGCTCTAACCTCGGGGTTTGGCATAATCGTGTGTACTCCGCTCCGATAAACTTGGCTTTTGGCCCTTTGCCAATTTTACCAGACTTTCGAAAAGTATATCAACGACATCTCCGAAATCGAAGACGCTCGAATGAATGTTTGAGATGAGTTTTTCGGAAATTCAGATTAGTTTAGCGGGACCTGAAACTTTCCTCAAGAATCTTCAGTCTGTTTTCGATCCATCATTCCAATTTCGATATCGTAGAAATGTCTTAAAACTAATTGACGTTAGTTTTGTTCAATTGAAAAATTAAGTCTAGAATATGGAATTAATACAGAATTTTTACTGATTATTGAAATATTCATAAACATTAGATGAATTTTCTGAAGAAGGCAGTAGTAAAAATTAAAATTGGCTCCTAGTGGTAAACATTGAAATTATTATTCAAGTATAAAAAAGCAGCATTTGAATAATAAATTTCGATCACCAAGTTTGGGTTCACTGCCAAATTTCAGTGCCGAAAATACTTAGTACATAAAATAATTCAATAAATTATTTAATCATGGATGACATTCATTTTAGAATAAATGCATTCCAAATCAAAGTAATTAAAAAAAATTTTTCGATCCGTAATAAACTTTTTATTTCAATAATATAATTTTCGATAAGTTAGATATCCAAAATTATTTTTATTCGTTTAAAATGAAATTATATGAAATTTAACTTTCTAGATTCAGATTACACAATTTTTTTATAGAATATCACAAAGTCAAGTAGACGACCATTTCCATTAAGTACGAAATCAAAAATTTAAAAAAACACCGTGCACATTTAATTTATATGATATTTTCCATTGATCAAAAAACATGTTGCTCTTTTGCATTTGTCTTTTTAAACGTTATTGCCAATCAACGCCAGTGAGAAATTACGTTTCAATTTAATTGCCAACATGAACGCTTTGTATTCAATACGATAAAATGTAATTTTAACGACGAAAATCAACGCCGTCTGTTATTTTTAATGTTTCCATATATCTCTTGTCAATCAAACGCTACAAACATAACCAGTGTTGCTGTTTTTCAAGGTGATACGTTTTAATCAAAGAATGACATTGTGATCAAATATCATTGGATGCAACGACTAGCAAATATGAATTATTGAATTGTTTATCGCCGATGATTCCTCTCAATATTTTCGAATTTCGAGAGTATAAAAGACCAATAATAACCCAGAAAACCAAGCCTGGGGACCAGATCAGCCCCAGTTCCTGGATACCAGAATCGTGGTTCAGAATTGGTCCAGAATTGGTCCAGAGAGGGCGCTGCCAAGTGCAGTCAAAATCCTTGCCCCAGACTGGACCAATTCACGGTCCAGATTCAGCCCAGGATTTTGG
>JAPYZL010054305.1:0-24539 GCA_030522825.1 Platygaster orseoliae | reverse complement strand
TATATATATATATATCTATATATATATATATATATATATATATATATATATATATATATATTTCATCGTTGACATAAGCTTTTGTAAATTAATCGTGAAAATCGATTAAAGATTAAGTTATCTTTATATTTATAAATGGTGAAAATATATTTACGTGACTTAAAAACGCTTTGAAGTTTTTTCAATGCATACTTCAATTGATTGAGAAAAATGTATTTTATCTAATATTAAAAGATGAAACAAAATAACCTGAAATTTGTGAACTGTAAGATTTTTCAAATTTAAAAGTGTGAGTTGTTTATTTCAGGAAATACAAAAAAATGTAGAATATGTCAGTATCTTCAATATTTTTAATAAAACGTTTTCAAATATTCGACCCGTCAAAACATTTTGTGCCTATGAACTTCAATCAATATAGCATATTTTCAAAAAACATATCGTTGGCCTAACTTCTCTGAAGTATAATATCTTGATTTCTATTATTGTATGTATTTTTCAATGATCAAAAAATAAAAAATGTCACGTTGTTACGATTCATTTCTACAATCGATTATTTATATGACTTTCGCAAGTTTTTCCAAAGTCAAAACGATTTTCAAAAGGTCAGGGTTAGTGAAATAACAATAACGTAGCACTTTTTTTGTGCAGAAACATTGTCATTATTGTACTTCACATTGAGGAAGACATTCATTTTCAAATTTATATTCCCTTATATTTGGTAACGTTAAAAGAAATCGTTTTTTTTACATGGCTTGGACATTCAGCAGAAATTTCATATCTTTGAGACTCATGAAGTTTATCTTATTCATCGTGGGCTTTTGGCCAAGTAAGAAATGGTGCGTAAGGATAGTTATAAAATGTTTTTATTTCCACGCTGTGTACGCAGCTTTCTTCATGACTCTAACGTTTATTGAAATCATGTACTCTACCTGCTGCGAATCTCACGTACGTATTTTCTACCTAATTACATACTAAACATTTTTTTTCTTCGAAGCATACCATAATGAATTTTTCCAGAATATTATAAGTTCGATTGCCTTGGTTCTATTATCGACATCTGTGGTTTACAATGTTGTTTATTTTTCAATATATCGAATTCACTTCTACATGATAATCGGATACATGTTGGATATGCAAGAAAATACGCAAAGTACAAAATCACAACGGACAATTATGAAAAAATGTGACAGAAAGTGCTTATTCTACGTTTTTATATCGTTTCTCCTATATATAGTACAATGCGTTTTAATAATCTCAGGTGTTCTCATATGTAAGTAACGAACAGTAGCAAAATCAAATGAAAATCATATTTTTCTGCACTATAATTTTATAATTATCGTTGATTTTAGTCATGCGAGAAATTAATCGATTTTTACCCGTTCGCTATTTTCCGTATGAAATTGTCTTCACTGTCTCGCCGATATTGAAACAAACGCCGATTTGGGAACTGCTTCTTTTCGAGCACGTAAGTTGTCAATCAATAATTCAATACAGTTCAAACACTCAAAATATATCATTTATCTCAGAACGCTACATTCTTAAAGCATCTAAAATATAAAGTATGAATCGCGGTCACTATTCTAAACTTCAGAATTTGCTTTTTTTTCAACTATTTGTCGAAAAATAGACAGTTTCCTGTCTTTTGTTCTTTTTTTTGTATAAGCTTTCGAATATTTTATTGTTTTAACAAAATATTAATTCGATAAAAAAAAATGTTTTCATACAAAACCTTTGTACTTATTTTTATTTGCTAATTTTGTGGTGGTCGGTATTTCAATTTAAGCAACAATGTTGAAAAATATCATTCCGCTCAATAAGTGTTTGACTTCACTATACACAGTTGTTCGACAAACAGTAGTTAAAAAATATTCAGTTGTATAATAATAACATGGAGCATCTATTTCGATCATGTTCTGTGGCACCGATCAATTAATGCTATTATTATGATGAAAACACGAAATGTTTTTCATTGTATCGATATAAATATGATTCAGATGCGTTTTTTACAGTTTTTTACTTTAGTTAAGTTTTCGCACGTGCTGGTTTGTTACAACGTTCCCATTGTTCTTTCAAACGTGTTTGTATCTGGACAATTCGAATACCTGTGCCTTCGTTTAGAGCGTTTCGACTGGACCTTAAGTGACGAAGAAGTCTTTAACAGGCCCAAATTTATGGTGAAGGAACATCAGAAGCTTTTACAGTTTGTTAGCAAATTGAGAGAAACTTTTTCTGGATATTTGATGTGGCAAATGCTTTATATAATTTCCGCCATCGGTGTTCATACGTACAAAGTGGCAATGGTAATTTGTATTTTTGTTTGAAAAATATTGTAAGTTCTTCAATGCTTATTACAGTTACGTTTCCACAGACAAATTCATTTGAATTACAAAATATATGCATCAGTGTAGGAGATATGATGTATTTTATTATGATGGTGTGGCACCTATTTTGGCTCACGAAAACTTGTAACGATCTGACGGAAAGCTGTCGCTCTGTAGCAACAGCTACTTTTCATGCAGAATGGTACAATGTGAAAAACATTCGCTTTAAGAAATCTTGTCGGCATGCCATACAAATGATAATTGTGATGGCTCAAAATCTTCGAGGACTCACTGCTGCCGGTTTTTTTCCTATTACTGCAGCGACTTTTACAGAGGTAAATCTTATTGTTAGTCAAACCAGGCTATTGATAAATGGTAGATTTTCAAGCTGAAGTGCTATAAAATGAATAGCGCCAGGGGCCTGGTACACCTTACGTTTCCATTTTTCACGATCTGAATATTTTTCCTAAGTTTTTTTTTTCTTTTTTTCAGGTGATGGACAAATCATATTCGCTTCTTACATTTTTCCGACAACTTTAGTATGTTTTATCGGTTTTTGAGCACTACATTGTTTTGAGTACTTGAAACACACGTGTTTAAAATTAAGTTGGGAATCTTTATGATATCATCGGATTAATGATGAAGATATTGATGGTCAAGGAAGCGTCTCGGTCAACTTTTGTAATCAATAGGCAAAGCCATTTTTCCAAACATCAAATGCAAGTTAACTATCTATTTTCAATCTTCATATTCACTTTATGTTTGCAATATAATTTGACTAGTCAACTATAATTTAAAACAAATCTTCAAGCAGGAAGGAAAATATTGTCTGTGTTCAAGAAAAATAAGTAAAATTCAGATTTTCAAAGCATGTGCTGATGTAAAAAAAGGAAAATTCAATAATTATTCCTAATTAATGAAGAGTAAATTCAAATTCGATTTGACCTTCATAACGATCAATTTTTGTATATTGTATACTCGTATATACTACACAGTGCGTCATTAGAAGTTCTTTGCCTTATACTACATATAAAGACGTTCTTCTTTACCTCTCTCAATGTCAAATCCTTCGTAACTATAATTATAAGTCACTTTGAAGCAACCTAACAAAAACGTACATGCACACATCGCATTAAAACCCAACTTTCTGTATTCCACGTAAAACTAAACGTTTAACAACAATAAAGCCGAAACTTGTCAACACGAAAATTTGCGGCCGAATCAGAATTCATTGCGGTACAAGCTAAAGTGCCGTGGAGCCTCGTTGTTAATTTATCTTCGCAAAACTCTTTCCACAGCAAGATGGCTCGTGTCCGTCGTTTGTATTCTCGCTGCGACTGGATAAGAGACTGAATCACCATTCTGCACGGAGACGAGCGAGAGACCCCAACCCCTTGATCGTGATCTTTCAGCCCCCAAAACGTTTTGTCATGGACGAAGCTTTCGAAACATTTATCACCTTGTCTCTTCTCAGTCACGAACTTCTTTTCCGAAGAATCACGAAGCAGCGAATAACAGCAGATGCAATCTTTCTTCCACGCTTATTAAAACTTCTCGCCTCTTTTAATTTTCTTCAGGTTCTTTTTCTTCTTCCACGTAACTTTAATTTTGATCTCTTTGTGCTTTCAAGCTTGGACTGATGAAACGCTCTTCATTTCGAGTTGTTGAAAGTGTTCTTTCGAAACGCGCTTTTAAGTGTATTGAGTAGGGTAAGGTGAGATAACCAGTTGACTGCTTTTTAACCATGATCAGAAAATTATGAAATGTGTTTTTAATCAAAATGAAATGGCTCGTTTTACAACAAATTTAAACTGGAACGATTGGGTTTCTGAATGAAGGTATTTTTAGGTTTGAAACTCCTACTGAAGTTTTAAATAATGCCAATAGTGATTATATCAAGTAATTAATGATAAAAATATTATTATTTAAAAAATACATGGAAATTATTCAATTAACATTCTAAATGAAAATAATACCGATAATTATAAAGAAGAAAGAAGAAATGACAATGACGCATTTACTGAAATACAAAAAATATAATATGTAGTTTCATTGGGGTTCTCATTGTTAAATAAAATTCTGGATTTTGAATTCAACTTACTTAAAAATATTTACAATCCGGCCATCAAAAAAATTCGATCTTAAAAAGAATTCTCGGTATGGATTTTAAGCTAGGCTAATAATAAAATAAAATTGTGAAAATTGTTTTGATGCAGTGAAAAAAAAAATAAAACATCAAATCTATAAAAACGCTGATAATCGAAAAAACTTTAGATTTGAGGGCATTAATTTGTAAAAATTCATATAGAAATTTATGAGAAAAATAGAATATTTTTCTCATCATATAGTCACAAAAATGAAGTTAAAAGTGGTAGAAAACATTGCAAAATCATTTTAGATAATATTATTCAGTAATATATATTTTTAAATTTCTGTTTGAAAAAATTGTGAAATTTCAAAAAATTTGTAATGTTATCCAAAAAATTCCATAAACCTTTAAGGACAGAAAAAAAACTACTAAATTTGATCAATACTAAAAAGTTCAAAAATATCAAAAGTCTATGAAAATCTATATTGTGCACTAAAAAATCTATAAAATGCTGAAAATATATAATATTTCCAACTCTTGAGCATAAAATGCTAAAAATATATATTGCTATACAAAAACACAAGGCATAATTTTTGTAATATTAGGAAATACTTTTAAATTCCATCAATGTCTGAAAATAGGTATACTGAAAATCTACTAATACTTTGAATCTGCGTAAATATAGTTTTCTGAAAAATTTTTTAAACTTCAAAGCTCATGGTATGAAATTTGAAAAATGTTTACATTTTTTTTCCCGATTCTCGGTCTCAGCCCACTTGGCTCGGAGACCAATCCCATCATTACTTCTTTCCCTTCTTCCTCCATTTGATCGTGACCCGGGGCATCTCCGGTGAAGACACCTCTGTGGGGGGCACACAAGGTTACACCGGTGTACCTTGACGGTGTACCGGCAATGTACACTTTGCCGGTTAAGGTGACACTCACTCCCCAGAACTTGGGGACCGGGACATAATCCCCGGGCACCGGAGAAGGTACCACCCACCACTAGGGGCGACCCAGCTCCGCGTTGGTAAGGCCGGCGCTCCCCGCCAAAGGCGTCGGTTTTGGCCTTCCATCCACCCCTTCCCTTACGGCGCCTTCCCAGCTCATGGAACGCGTTCGTCCCGGGGCCGTTCCAAAGATTTTTCCGAGATTCGGTCCCGTTCCAAGGTATTTTCAAAGAATCGGCCTCGGATTCTCGGAAATTTCCAAGGCCCCGGAACCGAACGTGTTCTACGAGCTGGGAATGCATGCGCCTTTACCCCCCAAGCTGGCATTTACGCGACTGCATCGACCATAGCCTAACAATCGCCCATGGGGGAAAACCTCATTGAGGAAAACCCCGTGGTGACAGCTCGAGGAGGGTAACAGCATTCGACCCCCGTGCTGGTGAAAGAAACTTTTTCGATTGAAAAAATTTCTGCACCAGTCGGGAGCGGGACTCGAACCCCCGTCTCACCTGAGGTTCCGTAGCCCGCCGGCGTAACCATTACGCTACGGAGCCTCTTGAAAAATGTTTACATATATCAATAAGAAATCTCAAACAATGGAAATTGTATGAGTTTTGAAAAATACGAAACATACCAAAACTACAAGAAATCTGTATCGAAGATACTATTTTCTGAATAATCCATTAAAATATATACTGAGAATCTTTAAAAAATTCAATTTTGTCGCATTCCATTTTAAAAATATATAAATAACGATTTGAAGAGATACTAAAATCGAGTAAGAAAACTAGACTATTACTGCATAAATTCATTAGTAGGGGAGACCGGGGCTTAGCCGGCCCCGGGGCTAAACCGGCCTCTATCGATTATAAAAAAACTATCGATTGTGAAAATTTGTATTTTATGCCTGAAGAGGACCTAATACCCACGATATCTCAGACAAAATCTCAAGTCATTCGGATGAATGTGAAAAATTCTAGAAGGCCAAACGTAAAATCGATACCTTGAGAGTGAGGTTTAACGACGATTTGAAGGTGACATTTTTGCGACTTACAACAACAATATAAGAATAAAGAAAGCATAGATAACCTTATATCGTAGATTGAGCATCGAGTAATAAGTATTAGTTGGGATAAGTTTATTTTTTTGAATCTTTCATATTTTTTTACGAAAATAAAAAAAAAATTATTTTAGGGGCTAACCCGGCCTCTAATTATTATGGTTAAAGCCGAATTAAGGGCGGTTTCTACTTTGTTGGGTCAAAAAAAATAGTTCTTTTTTAACTTTATATTTCCCGACATGTGTGTGTTCAAAAACTACGCTCCGAAAATTCTAGTTAAAATGTTGAATTGTACACAATTTATTGTTCATCCTAGAAAGCAGCAAATATATTTGTTCTTATTTTTTTCACGTTTTTCGTTCTAAATTCTGCCATATTTTATTTCCTGGTAAACGAAAAACCATTTTCAGTCTCTGGAACACCCCTAATGAGCCAACACATTGAAAAAAAAGCAAAGGTTGCACCAAAAAGAAAAGCTATGATAAAAAAAAGACGTTACTAAAAATAAAAAAACCACCGAATGCAGCTAAAACGAGAGGAAGAAGAGGAACAAAAACACTGCAGCAATGATATTCGTCTTTTACTGAAAATTTTTAATTAGTATATAAATTTATCTTAAGTAAATGTTTCCAAGGGAAATAAATAAATTTCTTGTGATTTGTGTTTTGCGTAATGAAATGTGCTATATATTGCCTTTGCTTATTATGTGCTTTATTATCGAAAATTTCGGTAGTTCCGAATGATTTCAGGTATAGGCCGGCTTAGCCCCGGCAGAGGCCGGCTTCGCCCCGGTGGATACGTCGCATACTTTTTTAATTATTATGAGAACTATTGATGGTATTCAAAAACGTGTTTTAGCAATTCAAAGCTAAAGAGTCCTTCTTTCAACCAATACAAATATTTGTAAGAAAATATATAAAATTGTTGTTAAAAATATACAATGCCTAAATCCGGCCGGTTTAGCCCCGGTTTCTCCTTACGGAAATTACAAAAATTCTAGAAATGTAGAAAGTAGTCGTACTTTGTGTAGGTAATATTGCCTTGAAAATTATTTGAAATACCAAAAAAATTTTAAATCTTATATAACTAGAGCTTGAGTTTATACAAATATGTAAAGTAATTCATGTAAAAACACTATAAATTCTTTAATATACCAAATGATACTAAAATATTTAACAAACACAAAAAAAAAAATTAAAATTATTAAAATCTATAAAATGCAATCCATTTAAATGTCAAGATCTCTTTCCTCAGAATCGATAAAAATACTTCAAATCTTTAACATTCATAAACTCTTTAGCATCAGATTATTATGGAAATCCATACCTAAATCCATAATGAAATTAAAAAAATGGTACTCCAAAAATTCTTAAAAAAGTTTGAAAATTATGAAAAATATATGAGGACAAAAAAATAAAAACGCCAGGGACTTAAAAAATATGAAAATCTGTTTTTATGATCAAAAAAGATCGATTCATGATTGAAAAAGTTTTTAATGTGTAATATAGAAACATATCAGTTGTACAAATCAATAACTGTGAAATTCAAAAAACAAAAAAAAAAGCGTTTTTGAAATCAATTTTTCAAAGATAAAATATCATAATACCCGAAGGTACACGTATTTTCCAATAAATTTTTTCAAAAATTTTTGTATTGTTCACGCCTCGATTGGAAAGTGATTTTGATAAAAATTTCAGTTTGATTCAATTTTTCTGAGAATATTTTATTCGCTCATAACTATTTTAGAACCACATAAAACTTTTTTAATTTAGAAAGTTGGATATACTGCTGTTATTCAACGCACTGGTTTCGAGTAACAAAACAATCATAAGAATTTATCCAATCAGGAAGTCCGAGAGTGCGAAAGTAAATTTGTTTCGCTGCTTTCAACGAAACCGTTTTCATGGACACTGAAACACCTCGGGTTCTGTGTGAGTCTAGTCGTTTACCCGCAACAATTACATTTCGCAGCAAACGACGTGACACCTTTGGTCGAAACGGCTTCGGTAACTACCGTTTCGTTTTGCCATGAATCAGTACTTTCTTTAAGAAACTTTTTTTTCCGAACAAAGTTTCTCCACTAAACGAAATCTAACAAGTCGAGTAAATCGAAAAATCGATGCCATGAAAAAACTGTCTGCCAAGTTATGAAGTAGGTATGTTATTTGGAATCTACAATAACTGGTAATTTAGTGGAAAAAATGGATCAAAATCGATTATGCAATTTATTTTCAGACACTAATATATTACGGTGTAAAATTTTTTGAAAAATCCGAAGAGTTAAAAATTTATTTTATCTAAAGCCTTTAAATTTGACGAATTATGTAGAATTCTTGACAATTTTTAAAGAAAGAAATGTTTTTTCAGTAAAATTTTTTATTCGTGGATATATATAGTACCAACCGTTTGAAATTTTTCAAATTTTATGACAATTTATTGAACTCATAAGGATTTGTCGTCAATTCTAATAATTGAATAGACTTTCAGATTTTTATTAGAAAATGAAAAAGCACTATCATTAATATCTAAAAAAAATGAAGATAAAACACAAACGATAAATTTTTTTCTTATTTTACGAATTTTACAAATGTTTTAAATTTTTATAGGAATATTGACAAATTCAAAAACTTTTTTCGTCTTTTCATTTCTTATAATTTTTAAAATTCCAGTAATAAATTGAATCAATAAAAAATTGATAAATATAATAAAAATTTCTGCTAATGAATATGCATAACAATTATCCATTATTCAAAGAAATGTGACGAAGAACAGAATCGAATAAACTTTTTATTGTTTTCTAAATTTATAAAAATATCACGAATATTTCGAAAAATCAGTGATCGTGTGAAGTCTCTGATATTTTATTCGTCAAATGTGGAAAATATGGAACAGTTTACAAAATTATCGAATTTTTCTAAATTGAACGAAAGTTTGTTGAATGAATGGAAAATCTTCGTAATTTTGTAACAAATCTCAATTTTTTTCAGATGTATATTAAAAATGTATTAACATTATCATATAGATTTGAAAGAAATTTAAAGAATACAATCGAAAAATTTTAAATCATAGATCGAAATTTAAAATACATTTTGGATATATCAAGTAAATCAATAATATTTGAAATATTCGATGTTTTTTTAATTGACAACATTAACAATTTTCAATAATATTTAAACTTGTTCAAATCTTCTAAATTTTACAAAGTTTATATAATTTGTAGAAACGTATGTAAGCTTGGTGAATTCCAAGCGATGAAATCACACAGTTTTTCAAAGTTATTGTGGAATTTGGTATTACGTGAGCTTTTGCTGATTACGATTACAAAAAAGAAATAGTTCGAAATATTCTATCTATAAATGCCCACACTCCTTTATAAATTATTTTTAATGTTGAATTCTCTAATAACTGTGAAAATTTGAAAGATAGAAGTTAAATCGTTATAGGCAGATTTAGGCACTAGAATATTTATTCATAAAAAAAATTTGTAAACTACAGCAGTATTATGCTTTTTTTAGATATCTGAGATTTTATTGGAAGTTAGTTCAAATAATCTTAAAATGAATAAATTTTTTGTAAAATTTTTCCAACACCATTTAAAGACGAAATATAAACTTATCAAATGCTATGCTTAATAGAGTTTATAACTAGTGAATAATTCAAACAATGATTTTTTCTTTTCAAAATAAAAAAATATTTTATTTAAATAATGTTCCAATAATAATGAAAATTTCGGATTTCATTCTAAATTTTCGAATTTTATGCTTTTTGAAGTTGACATATATCGAATAGAAAATATGAAAATTCTTCGAAAAATATAAGATTTTAGAATCTTTAATTACTAGCAGAATCTGCTCGATACAGTTAATAAATAACAATAGAAAACAGTCAATACTAATATAAGATTTTCATTTAAACATAATCAACTGGCAAAAATAGACAACACATAATTTAAACTATTCTGCGTGTTATATCTTTTCACACTAGACTTGCACCATTAGAAACACTTTCATCGCTATAAGAAGAGACTTGATTGGATTGCCTTTCTAAACATTTTTTTTTCTTGCTAGAAAAGAAACTTATTATCTGCTAGCACAAAAAAGTCTTCCTCCTCTGGCAAATTTCGCATCGATTGTTCGGCGTCGTTCATTTACATTCGTTTAATCGAATTATTGGACGTAGAGTTGAATACTTTTCAGAGGTTATCGTCGTAACGTCTTGCGAAACAAGATGAAACGAGGTGAAAGGGGGTGAGGAAACAATTTAATAAAACCCTTTCCTCGCCAGAGTTGGATTTACTTTGATTAGAGAGTTCTGCTAATAGGGATTGACCAACTTTCAATCCAATATTCAAAGCTGCCTGTACCGTAATTCTCCTGTAACAGGATATCAGATTCCAAATTAACTCGGCGTGATACCTTTTTTATCAGGGCTTGAAAGTCACAAATTACGAGCCAAACTTTACTGTGAAACGTAATTTTTAGAGTAGTAAAGACAATCACCTGACAGCATGAGAAAATCTTCTAACATTTTCATGCATCCTCAAGGTCATAAACCTAATGGTTATCAACGCGAATAAGCTTTCCAACATTTTGAATCGTTCACAAGCTGCTCGTTTCTGAAAATGATTTTAACATTTTCGAGATGTATTGAAAGACTATCCGGTAGAAGTAATCGAGCGCAACGATCGTTTCCGGAAGCAGTAAACGTAAAATCAAACTGCCTTCTCATTCTCTTCTGAACTGTCGTAAAATCATTACAAAACGGTAGCACTTACCGAGATGAGCTACCGAGGGCGAGTTGGCGAGACTTTTAAAAAGCTCGCTTGTAAGCCCGCGCCAACGCTAATTGAATCGTTTGATTCCAGAATGAGTTTACTCCTCGTCATTAAAGAGCTATTTTCTTTTCATTAGAGTTAACTTTTCCCCAGATTTCTCAGGTTCAGTCTTAAGTCGGAAAAAATTCTTTACTTGCTTTATTTCAGTATTTATTTTGAGTCCTTAGTTAAATAAGAAAAAAATCAGATAATTATATTTTTTTAGGTCAATATTGTTGTTATTTGTTGTTAGTTATTGTAACTTGAAGAAAGCTGAATCGTTGCTATAATGCTGCGTACGGTAAAAGAATGTTCGAAAATAGAAATTTTTATTCCACTTGAAATTTATAGTAGCATAACCGCAAATTATACAAAAAGTTATACTCGAATATAAAAAAAAATTGTCATTAATAGCAATGCTTATCTTCATTCTTAAAATTGTAAGAAATTCATAATCTGGACAATTGAAGCTGAAATTTTGATAAAATGAAATTTACAAATTTATTCTCAAGAACCGAAAAAAATCATATTTAATAGCAAAAATCGTCTTCATTCTGAAAATCATTTCAAAAAATGTCCTAGAAAACTAAAGCTGCTATTAAAAAAAAAGAAAGTCAAAAGTTATAATCGGAAATATACAAAAAAATTGTCTTAGATAGCAATGTTTGTCATCTTTCTTGAAATCCGAAGAAATTAACGATCTGGCTTTTACAGCAGCAAATTTGAAAAAATGAATCTCAAAAAGTTAATTTTCAGAAAAAAATTGTCATCCATAGCTATGTTTGTCTTCATTCTAAAAATTTTAAGAAGTTCATAATCTGGCGATTCAAAGCTGCAATGAAAAAAGAAAAAAAAACGATTCAAAATATAATTTTCAAAATCACAAACGAAATTGTCTTTGATAGCGATGTTTGTCATCTTTCTTCAAAGTCATGAAATTAACTATCTGCCAGTTCGAAACTGCAAAAAATGAGTTGAAAAGTTATGACTAAAATACAATGAAAAAATGTCCATCATTAGCAATATTCGTTTTTTTAATAAAATTCTTAAAAAATAATTATAAGGCAGTTTGAAACTGCAATAAAAAAAACTAAATAAAAACAATTATTCTTTAAAATCGAAAAAATATTTTATCAATTGCAATCGTCATCTTTATTACAAAAATCCTAGAAAACTTATAAAAATCTGGCAATTTTGAGCTACAATTTTGTGAAAATGTTACTCAAAATGTTATTCACAAAATACGATGAATAAATTATCATTACCAGCGATGTTCTCTTTCTTTCAAAAATACTAAGAAATTAATAATCTCCTAGTTTGAAGCTGCAATTTTGAAAAAATAAAACTCAAAATATTATTCTCAAAGTCGATAAAAAATATCATTGATAGCAATGTTTGTCTTTATTCTGAAAATCTTAAAAAATTTATAACAGTCTGGCATTTCGAAGCTGAAATTTCGTAAAAATAAAACTCAAAAAGCTTTAATTAAATATCATTAAAAAAAATTTTCTCGATAACAATGTTCGTCATCCTTTTAAGGGGGGTGGAGGGGGGGGGGGTAAGGGATAAGCAGATTCAGAAAACCGTTTTTTTTTTTACGTTTTCTTGAAGTTTAACGTTTCGCATATGTTGTGTCACAATTTCAAATCAATTAATGATTCAGTGTAAGTCACAAAAAAAAACTTTTTTTCTCATTTTTAAAGTAATAAACAAATTTTGAATGCGTTTTTCTGAAAAACAATTTTTTGAGTCGGTGAACACGATCCTGTAAAATCTACTCGACCGCTTCTTTTCAAACTTGGAACATACTTTCATGGTTTATAAAATCCCTCCCCCCTACATTATCGGAAATTTTCTATTTTCATATTTAAATAATTTTTCACTTAAAAAATGGCGGAAAATTTAGCGCAAAATCGCGTTCTTTACTTCAATAGACCACGAATTATTGAAAAACGAAAATAATAACTTTCTTACGATTGAGGGCGGAGAATTAACTCTTACTTTCAGTAAATTGACCAACTTTTTTGATTTCCGATAATTCTACGCCGAGTTATCGTGTTCACCATACAACGTGTTTTTAAAAAGACGTTTTGGGAATCGCTCTGTCACCGGCTTATTTTTCAATATTTAATTACAAAAATATAACAAAATATTCTGTAGATAATGCTTTATAATTTAAAGAAAGTTTGAATAAATTTGGTTCAGCTGTGTCTTCGTAAAAAATCAGCGAAATAAGTGTTTTTTGTTTCAAGTTATCCCTTACCCCCCCTTTAAATCCCTAAGAAAATAACGATAAGGCAGTTCAAAGCTGCATATTTGAAAAAATCAAGCCCAAAAATTTTTGCCCAAAATACGATGAAAAAATCGTCATTGATAGCAAAAGTCTCCTTTCCGAAAATCCCAAGATATTATTAATCTCATAATTTAAAGCTACAATTTCAGAAAAATATAACTTTTTTTATTTGTATACAGAGTGATCCTGAAATAGCGTTACATAAAAAAACCACATTTTCCTTTTTGAATTTCAAATTGAGGACTCCTATGTCACTTTTTGCGAATATAAAAATAAAAAAAGTTATTTAATTTTCAAATTTTAACGATAAATCTTACGAGAAGAGGGGATAAATACCACGTACCAAAATTTACCTTAATTTTCTTCATATTTTCTGAGTCAAGAAGTCCTTTGCCACTTTTCGCAAAACTCAGAATAAAAAAAGATTTCCAATTTTAAAATCTTAAGAATCTGATAAGTTGAAATCTCAAACTGGAATAACTTTTTCATTTTGATTTTTGCAAAAAGTCGTTAAGAACTTTTCAACTTGACATTCAAAAAGAAATAAGTAGTTCTTTTTGTAACAGTAATTCAGGATCACCCTGTATACATAGAGAAAATCTACTCACATTCTTTACTACACTCACAAAATCATAACATTTATTCCTACATTCGCGAAAATCACCTTGGCAACATCCAGTGACCGTTATTTTCCCAAAAATCACTGAACCGTCTGCTTTAAAGTCACCCCTTGTTTGTCGGTCTCTTTTTCATCCACCTACATCTCGTCAAGCGCGCGCAGGGTAGTTAATTAATTCCGTGCTCGCCTAATGAAAGTCCCCTTTCGCTGGCTGCCATTCCGCATATCCGAAGTTAAACTCGCGAAGATCAAATCGTGAATCCACGTGAACTGTCCGTAACACTATGGGCTGTTTAATTAAATCCTACCATTTTCGAGCGCGGCGATGCAACACCTCGCAGAATCGTACACTCTGGCGCCAAATCTACGTGGTCGGCTAGGTGGAAAACGCGTCATTCGCATTGTTCCTTTTGTCTCCAATTCCCATTATTCCCCCATTTTTCAGCAGCGATTCGACTCAATTCGCTTCTGTTATTACTATTTCTCCTATACGAAAAGGACAATAGCGCCGATACACTGTAGCTGATTTATTTGCAAATTCGTCTTCGTTTATCGCAGGATCGAGCGGTGGATAAAGCGGGATGAAACTGCGCTTGTTCGTTGCGAGTGAAGGCCGAGGGTGTTTCCGTGGTCGCATTGCGACATCGGGAATTTTCCATTTTCGGTCGCTAATGAAACTGGAGATTGGTATTGGCCATCGGACGTGTTAAAGAGAGGAGTTTTTTTACTGTCAGAAAAACTTTGGCGACTTTGCTACTGGTTTTCCGAGCTCGATAGGGAGTGCAGTAGATTTTTTTAGATTTCTCGGAGCTGTAGTACTGTGTGTACCCTTTTAAAATTGATGGATGGTGAAGTAAGAGGAATGACGGCTGCTTGACATTGTTTTTTCTTTCTTTGAATAATGGTGTCTAAATAAATTTTGTGATGAACAAACAAATAATGAATGAACATGAAAAAAAAATGTGAGAAAAGGAGTGATTCAGAAGAGAAAATTTGTTGAGAGGATATGAGAATGTGATTCATTATCTTTTGAAGGTAAGTTTAATTTACGTAAATTGTTCATGAAATGCTGCTGGAAATGGTTAAGGAAAATAATTAACACGAATTTCCATGACACAATTAACGTCAAGTTAGAAATATTTTTGTAGGATAAGTTTGCTAATGTTTCAAAGTTAACTATATACAGTAGGTTTGTGTGAAATTTGTGAGACTGATCAACGTCAGTAGCGCAAGAAAAAAACATTTTTAATGTCGTGATATAAAATAGATTGAGAAAAGAAGAAAAATTAAATGAAAAAAATAACTCAGAAAATAAGACAAAATAAAAAAAAAATTAAAAAAAACATTTGAAAAGAAATTATCTTATTATTATTATTAATACAATTACTCG
The DNA here is from genome assembly GCA_030522825.1 of Platygaster orseoliae. NCBI lineage: Eukaryota > Metazoa > Arthropoda > Insecta > Hymenoptera > Platygastridae > Platygaster > Platygaster orseoliae. The sequence goes on along the minus strand of JAPYZL010054305.1, from coordinate 9,004 downwards.
TTCTTGAGGTATAAATTTACACAATATGTTTACGAATACTGTAAATTAATTGTCGATTGTGAATTCGTGTACAATGCGTTGAATTATTTTACATCAACAGCGCAAAAAAATATCAATTGGTGCAAAGTTCAAATGAAACGTTTACGTAGAATAATGAAAATTATATCAAACTTTAAACATTTAAAAATCATAAGAATTACGTGGGAATCATCAGCGATGCAAACTTTACACAACTTTACATAAATAGTTTACGTGATGTTTACGTAGGACTTAACTTTTTATTTATTCAAGCGAATTTCAAATTTTTATACAGTCATACTGAAAGTTGACAGGTTCTTTGTCACAAGAGAATAATTGAATTTTCCATTCAATTCTTTGAATACAGAAAAATGTTATAGTTGTTCATATTTTATGATGTCGTTCATGATCACAATTTTTAATGATATAGCACAATCAGGAAATTCTTTCACATTTCTTGATAAAAGTTTTGAGAAGTTGTCAAACATTGTTACAACCTACCGACTCTCATCAAATATTGTGTGTAAGTAATTTTTTTGATGAAATAAATAATTTACTGTTAAAGTGCCAATTCCTAATAAATACGAAGATTTTCTATGGATATGTCACGTCCTGGTGGACGTGACAAAGGACGATATGAAAGATTTCTCCTTTGTATCGCCCTTACACAAATTTTTCCGATTTTAGCCCGCCTGGGCAAGGAACCGGACGCAATCACTGGTGAAAAACAAGGCAGAGAGGAATCCAAAAAAAAAAAAAACAATAGTTTATGCACAATTTCCTTTCTTTATTCACAAGCTCTATATTTTCCTTGTAGGAAATCGAATATTATGGCAACGTTAATAGTGTTTGAAACCGTAAGATAAGAAAGAATGAGAATCTTGAATGGTCAAGCCGCAATTGTTACAGAGGGAAATATAATAAAAAAAATTGGCGGAACTCAATCTGTTACAAAGAATTCACAATACAGAATCTCAAAATATGTTAAAACATAATCTATTCTAAGGAATTCGCAATACAGAATCTCAAAATATGTTGAAACGCAATCTGTTTCGAAGAATTTACAATATAGAATCTTAAAATATGTTGAAACGCAATCTGTTTCGAAGAATTTACAATACAGAATCTCAAAATATTGAACACAACTATTCCAAAGAATTCACAATACAGAATCTCAAAATGTTGAACACAAATTTGTTCACAATGCAAATCTTAGACTTACGCTTGTAGCTCGCTGGAGAGAAAATCAAAAAAGACACGGTCTCCGTCTCATCGGTTCTTTTTATACAATGTCTGGGAACAATAAAGCTTGCTTTTTGAAATAGACACCAAATGTTTTGCAACGTCCGGAAAACGATTCTTTTCATCGAAACGATAGTGCTTGTTTTTTGAAATAGACATGAAATGTTTTGCCATGCCCGGGAAACGATTCTTTTTATCGAAACGATAACGCTTATTTTTTTGAAATAGACACGAAACGTTTTGCAACGTTCGGGAAACGATTCTTTTTGTCGAAACAATAACGCTTCTGGGAATCCCAACCGGTAACGAGCTCAAATCACATCGTGACAAACGTTTTATCTGAGAATAAGTAACTTATAAAAAAAAAAAAGGAAAAAAAATATCGATCTATAAAAGAAAACATGCAGTAAATCATCAGCATGTTACAGATATACCAAATAATGCAAAAATCACACTATATTTCAACCTTAGTTATAATTCATCCTTTGTGACTTGTAACTTTAAGCTCCATGATAACCACAATATTTTTTACATAAAAAACGAAGGCAAAGCAGAACAACCCAAATACTCTTTATTATTATGGAGTTTGTTATAGCAAGGGCCATTTACCAGTCAGAAATTTCTTTGATAGGAAAACCTAGATATTAGAAATGTTGAATCCTAAGTACAAATTCAAAATGTGCCTCCAAACAGGGAAGGTCGAAGAGCTGTTGAGAGTGTTGAATGTACTACTCTGAAAATGAAGTTCTTGTGTAATTCTACACGCAGAAAGGTAATGGAATTCCACAAAGACTTTCGAAAGTTACAAGAAATTCTATAAAATGTTTAAAACATTCGTAGAGTATTTAGAAAACTTGTGGAAATTCGTACGAATTGTTGAAAACATTTCAGTTAAGGAATAATCTTCGGTGTTTGAAGAAACTGACACTCTCAATGCATTGATTTTGATATAATGGTACACCATTGAAAAATTCACAAATCGTTTAACCATAACTCTAAAACATGTTCTAGAGAAGTTTTTTTTAAAAAAAAGTAAGAAATAATACTTAACTAAAAAATTTTTATATTCTTACTGAACGTGGTAACTATCAAGTACGTGAAATAGTAGTAAATTATTTTAAGAAAACCATACATATCATAAATTCTGAATATAAATAGAGGATATTTGAAAAAATCTGAAATTCAGCAGCAAAATCTTCGCTCTTGAGTTCATTCAGGATACGTCAATCGATCGTTAACCAAAAATTTCTCCGTCTATCTTAATTCTCGTGTTCTCTTTAGAGCATTCTAATACGATTTGCACCCTAGTCTTCAGAATCTTGGCGCATCTGTAGTGCATCGTTGCTTCTACAAAGGAAATGGGAAAAGCCCTTTCTTTTTATTCCCTCACAAGGGTCTTACCCTTAATAGCTCTTGGAATAAGCAGCTGTTCTTGAATTCATGCAATCAATGTCGATCTCTTAGAAAATCTAGCGATGTAAGAGGAGATGACGAGGACAGGGAAGAGAACAAGACAGCAAACAGTGCGAAACTAACGAAGTCCTCGAGACTGCACGCAGCACTTACTAATCAAGCAGATTATCAGATAGAATAATCACTATTAGAACATTCCGAATTTGTAGATCAAGCTACTTAATACAAGTATAACTTTACAGTCGAGGTGTAATTTCCTCAATTTCCTGTTATCGAATTAATTTTTTCCTCAGAGCCAAGTTTCACCAAATGTCTCTTTTCTTCAAAAATAATTTTGTCGAATAAATATATTACCAAACCGTCTTTTTCCAAAAAAATTTTTCCCTAAATTACAAGATGAATATTAAATATCCTGAAAAAGTATAAGATTCAAATTCACTACTCGATTGATATTTCTGTTGACAACCAAAAAATCAAGCCCTTATCCGACAAATAAGCACGAGTCTTCGATTTCCTTGGAAACGCCAGAAAATCTGGAAAAGTTCTCGTTAAGCATTGGTCCGCACCGCCGAACATCAAAGCTTCCTCCGGATAACGAAACACCTTTTGCGACGCTCGTCTTAAAAGGCAAATTGCTCCCCTACCATGCCTTTATTCCAGCTCGATATTTTCCAACCGGACTTTGATACGGCCCAAGTTCTTGTCCACAAAAGACTTTGAAGACTAGAAAATGACTTTCGAGGAAGAAAATAGTTTCACAAAAATCAAATGTCCGCTTTACGAACCTGAGAAAAGTTTATCAGCTTTTCTGGGCTCTTGATTAATCGTTATCTATTAACCGCGTTGGTACCAAAGATTGGACACGATTTACCGGAAATTTGTCGCTCTTCCCATGTTGGAAAAACGCGCGCCTGCGTCGCCAAGTTCGAGCACCTTTCACCTCCCTTCAAGCTTCAATCCACTTCAGTCGAGAATCGCCGTTGAAAGCGTCGACGACGTCGCACCGAACGCGAATCAAGTTTATTGAGCCATGTGACTTTCGCCGCTGTTTTTTTATCATTGCCAATCGAAGAGATTTTACAACTGCACAAATTATTGCGATTTCAGTGATTTATCGAAAACTTTCTAGTGAAGAAAAAATAATTTTTAAAATCATTGCATAATTGTTTTTATTAGACAATGAGCGAAAGTGTTTTGGAAATTGAAAGTCGTAACAAGCCAAACTTTTATGGCGGTGTTCTTGGTTGAAGAATAGATTTTTTTTATGGAGACTGTGAAAAAATAGTGTAATAATGACATTGTGAAAAGTGACATGTGGTAGGTGAATGATGTGACAATGCATTTGAGGAGAAGGCCCAGCAATTATTCGCGTTTTACTTTCTTGGCCTTTCTCCTTTTTCTCTTTGGATATAGTGATGGTTACCTCAATATTTTCATCAGCAAGTCACAAGTCAAACAGCTACTTGGTGAGGAAACTTTGTTTATCATTCGTAATTAACATAATAAAATATCATAATGAAACAATGGGGGCTAGTGTGAATTTCGGATAGCTTATGCAAATTTTGTAAAGGTTACTTCAAGTTACACGAGACATTGCTTTACAACATTTTTCTTTTACAAATATGCAAATGAGCATATTTGAATTCCCTTAACTTTCTAAAATCAAAAGCAGTTTACTGACCTCAGGGTTGGTATGTTCATATCAAAGAACCAAGATGAAAAAAAAGATTCTTATGGAAATTCGTGCTCGTACCAGCTTTTGAGAATATACTTTCTCACTGTATGTTAAAAAAAACTGGCGTGGATCAAACAAGAAAAAAAAAATAACACGGCGAAATGAGTTGAGAAGGGTGGCATTTTAGAAGTGTGATGAGCGAGCAGACGAAAAAGAATTTCACGGAATTTTCGTCAAATCTCATGAACCCGAATGGAGGTCTCTAATAAATCGTACAAAATTTTTTTCTTTTTTTTCTTCAATGATGAGTATAGAACATTCTTATAACATGCTTATCGCACAAGTAGAAATTATGTTTATGTTAAATTATTACATTTATTTCATTTATGATAAATGAAAAGGGTCTAGAACATAGCTGAGGGATAAAAAAAATTTGAAACTATGCAAATTGCAGTTGCTGAATGCAAAGTTTCTATAACCTAAAAAAACCTTTTAAGTAATAACAGCGTTATGTCTCAAAATATAGTCAGATTCTGACAACAAAAGTAAGCATTACATTAGAATCTTTATCATTGGCATCGATGACTACGAAGTTTAGAAAGTGCTTTACTGATTAGCTATTTTTCGACGAATTCTACTTATTATATTGTCATCATCGGTATACTTTGTTGCTTTAAATCGTTAATCTACTCCATTAGTTGAAGCGTTATTGAAGTCCTCCCTTGTATGACTTATTATTGATAAACATCACTGATGGATTCACCGTTGATTTATTCTATTGATAGACTCGTTATTAAATTATAAGGTCGATTGCGTACTTATTCACAAATTCTACTAGTAAACTTATTTACATGTATCACTCATCATTGATCTATTTCACTAATTTGACGTGTTATTGAAATAAGCCACTGTACGACTTATAATTGATGAATTCTACTGATTGAACTATCAATCATTTTCTACTGAATGAGTATAAATCATTAATTTGATTCACTGAATGTTTTTTATTGATTAACAAATTCACAAGCACTGTACTGGTTAGCCTTTTTTTGACGAATTTTACTGATAAACTCGTTATTCATCAATAAAGTTATAATAAATTATTGTAAATGTTTTATAATTAAGTAATTATTCATGGATTCAAATAACTGATTCATTATCGATTTATTGATTCATCGAATAATATGGATCAATGATTTATTTATCATTTTTTGATCACCATTGATTTATTAGTAATTAATTTTAAAATTTAATTATTATTATCTTTTTTTTAATATTCGAAAAATTCATACTAATGGATTAATTATTGATTGACTTCACTGATGAACTCGTCATTAAATTGAGCAATCAGCGATTTTACTTAGTAAATACGTAAAAACATATTTCCAAAAATCTGTACTGAAGAAACGCAATTATTGAACGACGTTTAATATGACGTGAGATACATAAAGATCGTTTACAATCACTTTTTTTCCATTGTGAAATATTTATTGATTCATTACGAACATGTTGTATTACTTTCATTTTTTTAATAAAAATCATTTGTTCAAGAAGTTGGAATCTTGAATTTTAAATCGACTCAAAAACAGTCCTCTGAATAATTAATACATTTAAATTTATTTATTATTTTATTTCATAGCGTACAAAGTTTTATAAAAAAATTACGTATACCGTGAATGAATTAACATTTTCAAACAAGTTTTTCAACTGTTAATTGTCTTTTTTTTTTACTAAGAGGTTAAACTAACGGTTTTTACAATTTTTTTTAATACTTTTCTGCAAAAGAAAAATAAAAAAAAACATCATTTACATTGTAGATATGATCATGAAGAACTGGAATCTTATAACCTTTCTATGTCGTGTTACATTTACGTGCATAAGCTTTGAGAATATACTAATCTTTTTAAAGATATCTGATTTTGAATAAAATGCTTATTTATTCCTTTATCTACTTACTATAATTATAACCATCTTCCCTATCCCTCCACCTAAAAAAAAAAGGAAGAAACCATTCGTCTCAGTAACACAAATCCCCCTCTAACTCATAAAATTTTAAAATTTTGCCAACACATAATCTTTAAAAATACATACTTCATACCCACAAAAACGTGAATTATCGTATTTAGAGTGCGTATGCGGTAAACGCTTACTGAAAGTGGAAAAGCCTTTCGCAAAAAGTGGTTTTGGTGCTGTTTGGATAAACCCCCACAAGTGTCATTCGAGCAATTTTCGGCACGAGCGCGTTTCTACGTACACTAGTACCATCAATAGACCATGATTCAATCATTTTACGGGGAGAAATTTTCTGAGGAATCAAAACCCGAACGTACATATTTGATTTTCACAAAATAATAAATCGAACTGAGAAAAAAATTTAGTTCTTTTCAAAATATTGATGATAAAAAGTATCAGAATGTTATTACTTTCACAATACTGCATTAGAACAATTGTTATATTGTTAAAAAATTTTAAATATATATATATTTAAAATTTTTATAAAAATTGGTAAAATGATTTAAGAAATCTATACGAAACTAGATGAAATGATTTTCATCTAAAACTGTTGTCAACATTTAAGTCAAATTTTTTCATCAAAATCGACCGGAAACGAATTCCGACAGTGAAATGAAATAAGAGAGTATTGAAATTTAACCCTTCATAGAATATTTTATTCTCATGATTACAAGATTTTATCTTAGTGTCAAGAATCTTTGAATCTCCAAGAAAAACATCCAACTTTCCTTAACCTCAAAAACGAGTGAAATGGTGGGTATGAGGAAAAAAGTCATAACTCGGCGTCGTTTACACAATGGTAATAAGATCACTCCTGCAGAGTAGTTTTTGAAGCTAAGAGGATTTTAGCCTCCGAGTTGGCGGATCGTGCGACCCGAATATGATTTCATGAGCACGGAATAAATTCCGGGTTTTATTAAAATGTTCCGCATTGTGGCTCAGGTCAAATCTAGCATCAAAATAAATCGATGGTTTCTGCCGACGCATTTTTCTTGGCTCGGGTTGATTTCGATGCTGAAAAGCGCAGTCGGTGCGCCCTTTAAAGATTGTAAAAGGCTCGTGACCTTTTTTACTTTTTAAGCTGGCGATTCTTTTTACTCTCCTAGAAAACACGTGCCCCGTCGTCGTCCTTCCGTAGGAACCAAGTTTCCTACGAAGTAAAGTCATTTTACTCCTGCAATCTAAGTTAAGTGACTTTCGAGAGCCCCGAAGACGAAACTCGTTCGTCGTTTGGCGTTCCTAAGGCTGTACCCTACGCTTGAAATCAACGTCTTAGTGTACCCTATGTGCAGATCGTGTCTGTCGGGCTTGTTCGATGTATAGTGAGGAACTTTACCCTAATTTTTATCCAAGATTTTGATTCAATACAGTTGTTAGAGATGAAATTGTGCAGTATAACTTCAGAAAAAAAACATCAGTTATCAAAAAAAAATACTCTAGAAGCATGTGTTCATAGACAATATATTATATCATTAAAAAAAATTCAGAAATTTTCCTGAAATGATTTTAAAAAATTTGACAAAACAAACATGAAAATAACCGTCTTCTCTTCGATTTTTCAAAATTGAAATTTTTTATCAAACAAACACCAGATAATCCTCGATCACGGACATTCCAGCTCACGGAATTAAATCCCACGTTACATCGTTACTCTCATTATACGAAAGAGAAAATCCAGAATCTATCGAAATGTAAAGTAAGCAAAGCGTGAGCTACAAATTGGCTTTTGAAACGATTAACGAACCGATTTACCTGAAAATTCGTATGCAAGCGGACGCGCCAGATAATCGCTACTGAATCAAATTGATTTTTAATTCCTTCGTGCGAAGGGGATGCATGCTTGCACTGTCTGGACCGCGGACAAACCTGCAAACACGACCAACGTAGGACGCGTAATAAGCAACGTTGACGTACAACTTTCGACAATCGAACTGTCGAATTTCACGATTCAACGAGGAAACAGACCTTTTTATATTTATTTTTTAAATTTAAAACATCTTGAAAATCTAATTTCGAGGAAATTCGTTTGATTTAGATAGTCAAAATTGAATCCTTGGAATGAGTAATTTATGTTTCGACTTCTCGAATAATTGTTTTTGTGTATTAAACTTAAAGCAATACCTGGGTTGCACTACTTGGATAGTTTCTAATAATTACAATTATTCAATATCTTCGACTAACGCAATTTTTCATTATACCTTCGAATTTTATGATCGTCACATGTGACAAAATAATTTTTTCGAATAAGAAAACTACACATTATATATTATAAATATCACAACTTATTACAATTAATATGTTCAGCAAATACAAATCAATTGGAAAGTTATAATAAAAATTAGTATTTTATCCTTCAATTTGAAAATTTTTCTCATTTTCAGGAAAAGAACATTACCAGAGTTTGAATCTGAATAAAATTATGCAACTACAGCTCAAGTAGAAAAGTTATTTTACAGAAAATTAGTTTTGTTTGTGACTGACTGCCATGATCACAATAATGGTAAATAAGTTATATTTCAGAATAATTGGATTGAATTCCAATAGATCTATACAGTGTGTCCCAAATTCATAGGGGCACCCAGTTTTTTAGTCAAATTTTTAATGTTTTTCAACCAAACAAATCTTAATTTGCACAAGCTATTT